>JAUZST010000220.1:17179-37374 GCA_034779995.1 Parotocinclus haroldoi | reverse complement strand
TACTTACTGCAAATGTGATCTTTCCAAGCTGCATACCGTGCACTATTTATGGAGTAGTCATTTTTACACAGGGCTGTGACGGGCCTATGATTTTGTTATGATAATGATTTATATTCTCTTTTCATCTTTATCTCTTGTGTAGCAAGTTCCTCTGTGTCTAATGGCTCTTTATATTTTACATTCACTGTGAGAATGACGAGGACAAACCAATGACTTTTGAACTCGTGGACAGTGTTTTTCACTAACAACAATGTTTATCCATACCAATTATATCTTTACAAAAACTGCACCTGTAACTGTGAAGCAGAAGAATCATTTTGCCATTAAATTGCCCCCACCTGTCATCTTTCTGTTGTTTTTTTGCATGTTGTTTTGACTTTCATTTCTTCTCCATATATTTGTTTTGACCACAGACCATTTCTCACGTATTTATTATTCTTTCTTTCATACCTGACACCTCTGCTCCCTCCCCTCCTTTCCTCCCCCTCTCCCTCTTCTCTCCCCCTTGTTTGTCTCACCACTGGCTGCTGTAGCCTCACAGGCTTGGGAAGCTTGATCAGGTATGGAAGCCCTCATGCTCCCTTGCCCCGTGCTGGTTTTGGTGTGGGGTGTACACTGGCTTTGCTGGGTTCCTTTGCCCAATCTTAATATGCCCTGTGCATCGTGCCTTGTGCTAACAGGTTGGTCGAGTATGGGCCGGGCGAGCGATGTGGGCTTATGAAGATTATTCTAGTGTCTAAAGCAAAGTCTGTTCTAAGCATATAAGCTACAGCCCTTAATGATTAAACGATCTAAATTACAATGAACAGATTATCATCCTTATTGATCACCCTGAAGGCTACGGGGTGACGCCTATGTGAAGTCGTGTCTCGATGATGCAGCTCTGCGTTGGTGTGTAAAGGCTGCTGGGAGGGGGATCCTGCTGGCTGTCAGGACTTCACTGTGTCGCTCTTTGTACTGACTTGAATCTACAGGATGCATGTTCTAATTGCTTTTTCCAGTGAGTGAACAAACGGACCAGGTGCTGTCCTGGATAAATTGAAAGCAGGCCCCCTGTTCGCCACACGTTGACGATCCTAATATCTCGCGTGTTTTTGTTCCCTTAAATCTATACATTTAATGAAAAGGAAACAAAGTGAGTATCAGGTGTGTCCAGAGATTTGAGCAGTTCAGTGGCGGCGGTTGGTCTTTATTTATTTATTCTTGTTTATTCAAGAGTAAATTCTGCCCTCCTTTCCTTTTTAAGAAAAGGTCTGTGACCCTATCCTACCAAGTAGGCATTGGACATTTATCCAATGACCGTCAATGACAGTTTAGAGGCAATGAAACAAAACTGTTCCATGCAGTCTTATTGAAGTGAATGGACGCTCAGCTTTTTCTACAGGCACACTACAGGTTTATATATAAACCATATAAGAAAACGATTTCTTGAAATCGATGACATCGATGCTACGGGAATGTATGAGAAGTTAAGAGAATCGAGTCAGTCAATTTGTGATACGAAGATGATGAGCGTATTTTAACACATTCGTAGTCAGCGAAATGTTAACACAACTGCACATACAGTATTTCACCATTACATTTTTGATATTTTAGGGGAAGCTGAGCTCCCCTTGCAGAAATCGTGGCTGGAGCGGTCGTCGTTTTATTCCTTTCAGCACACAAACCTCGTCTCATTTGTCATGGCAGTCCTGTCAGTCACTACCCCATTATTCAATCCACTGGGGCTGTTTGGTGGGTGCTGGGTTTCTGCTTGAATTTGGCTCTTTGCTTGTTTTTTTGTTACAACAGATTGATTTCCTGCAGCCCTTACTAACTGTTACTACATAATTCAGCAGCCATTAAGAAGAATGCTGAGCAAAAGGAAAGCATAGAGCTGTTGTAAATGCTTAGTAACGCATCCTCTGTATGGATTTCAGGGCACCTCCGGACCAGACCCAACTACTGTGTATGTGGATATGAGGGCCCTCAGACATGACAGGTGAGAAACAAGTCCAAACTCCAAATCCCAATGAGAACCTTTTCAAAATCATCCATCACGTCTTTATAAATGTTTGGGCACCCCGGATTAAATCCAGTTTTATGATTAAAGCAATTTTCCTTTTCTAAATCAAACTTTAGAGGTCGTCTGTCATGCCTGCACGTTTAAATAATGTCTTTAATATATTTATATACCAGACACTTGCATGCTAAACCTTTTTTGAATGTTTTATATATGGCTAAAAGCATACAACACCAAACAAAATAACTCCAGTCCTCTGCAGGGAACCGATACAACGTATTTATGCAAAGATTATTGTTCAATATTGCAAAAAGTAGTGTAAACCCATACTGTTGATGTTGCTCTTCTGCTTCTTATATTTTAGAATCAAATCTTGGCTGTCATGCAAAGCTATGCAAAAACAGGCTACATAAGTTCAGAAATCTTTAAAAAAAAAAATGGATCTTGGACAATTTTTGCAAACGTTTGACAGTGTTTGCAAATGTTATGTTATACTTTTTCCAATACATTTTGCATTTTGTTTGCTAAAATACATTACATTTGAAAGCATACATTATTTTTTGTTTTTAAAAAAAAATCTTCTAGCATCACGAGGCTGTACGTGAAGCAGAACAGTCATCTGTCATCAGTCCTGTGCATAAGATAAAAGCAGATACCGTAGTGATTTTGTGAGGACGTTTTGCTTTGTTGACAGATTGTCTTATTCACATTAATTGGGCGAGAAACTGCAGACTGCAACTGCATAATCAAAGCCATCATTACAGTTTACTGGCAAAACAGCCTTGTGTTAGACCGTCAGTGTGACCTGCCTGTCAAATCAAAATTGGATTCAGCCTTTTGACTGACCAATCATCATTTGACCGGCCGAGGCCAGCCCACAGCTCCATTCACAGAGACGCCGAACGTCTGGGGGCGGGACAAAAAATAAGGCATTTATCCAATGACCGTCAAGTTTAGAGGCAATGAAAAAAAACCAGCTTTTTTCTACGGGCACATGCATGGACCATAAACCATATAAGAAAACGATTTGTTCTAATTGATGACATCGATGCTGCGGGAATGTATGAGAAGTTAACAGAATCGTTTGTGATACGTAGCTAATTCTGAACAAACTCGCCTTCGAGATGAACGTATTTTAACGCATTTGTAGTCAGTGAAAAGTTAACACAACTGTACATACAGTATTTCACCATTACATTCTGTTGACAGATTGTCTTGTTTTTTTTAATGGGGCGAGAAACTGCGGACTGCGATTGCACAGTCGAAGCCATAATTACAGTTTACTGGCAAGACAGCCTTGTGTTAGACCATCAGTGTAGCACTTTTTATAAACATCCGACTCACACAAATGCTATTTGACCCGCCTGTTCTCCAAAGTAATACTTTCCTCTGTTTGCACACCAGTAATATCGATCAGTAAGCAGCGGACGTTTAAGTTGAAGGCGCTGTAATATTTTCTGCTGACACTGCGTTTGATCGTGGGCCATCCTGAGTCGTTCTAATGCTTCTCGTTTGCAGAGTGCGGTTAGTCGAGCGAGGTTCTCCGCATAGCTTGCCCCTCATGGAATCTGGAAAGGTATACACAATACATTTCACTAAACATGTTTAGACTAGATCTCTCAGGTCACGCACTGTGATTACAGTAAGTACAGTGTGTCACACTAGTTCAGCGTCAACATTTTTCTACAGTGTCCGCTCAGTGTGTCCAGCATCATTTCAGCAAACACCCGAGCTGTGTCTGAATTTGTTTCTTATTCCATACAAAGAAGCATGTTTGTTTCACACTGGTAGGCTTGCCATTAATGCTGGGATAGTGGTCATGCAGGGATGTGGTCTTCAGAGATCCTTCCAGCTAAACAGCAACACATTTTTTCAAGCTGGTCCAAGCTGTTTCAGGCTGGTTCAACCGGTAAACTGCATGTTCTTATTGGTTCCAGTGGAGACCAGCGCTCCAGTGTCCAAAACGCACTGTCTTTTGGTGTGAGTAGAGTGTGCACTCCTTAGGGTGTTTGGCATTGGTAGTGCAGTCCAAATTCCCAGTGTAGAAACACCTTTCCTTTATAGTGCACTACTTTATAAATCATAATGCAAACACAGATATTCCATAATGCATGCTGAGTTCTTTCAGCTCTGAATTTGCCACGAATGTAAGTTTGAGTTAATATCGCTCCTGTTAAAGAAAGGAGAGACGGTTTTGCCCTCAGTCGTGTTTATCAATAAGGAAGAACAAAGGTAGTTAAATCCTGACTAAACATATACAGGTACACCATTTAATGACGAGTTACGATCTGTGAAACAGGATTTTAACCGCAATGATCACATTGATCACATAATCACTAAACATGAATGCATCTTTTATGCGTCTGTATGTAAATATGAAGGGTATTCTCACAAGAACAAATCGTGCAAACAATATGTAAATGGTAAATACATACTGCAGAAAGCACAAGCGCAACAAAACCATCTATCAACCTACCATCAGAAACCTAAATGCTTTTTTGATTTATGGAAATCCACAATACTTATAAAAAGTGTATCATTAGGCCCCTTGTACAGATGGCAGCTGTAACACTGAATGCATTTCCTGTGCACTCTCAAGTAAGTTTGCATTTCCTTCATGATGCGATCTGGACTTTATCCAAACACCATATAATATACTGTACTTAGCAATGGAGTCATTTGGTTAACTGTTCTACTACCACAGTTTGTCTATGGAGACTCCAGAAACGCATGCTTTATATTATGAATGTGTTACTGAAGTAGTGGAGTGTAATAATTAGAAAATGTGTCCACAAACATTTGTCTATATATATAGTGTATATTAGTTTCTGTTTGACTTTGATTTCCTGTCAGTAGAATCACTTTGATTGTGATACACTTACACTGGACACTAAACCGTAAACAGTGAAATGCTTCTGGTCATCTACAGATTTTACCCGGAGTTCGCATCATCATCGCCAATCCAGAAACCAAGGGGCCTTTGGGAGATTCTCATCTTGGCGAGGTGTGTTCATGCTTTAAATGAGCTTGCAATGGTGTATCCATGTTATGATTTAGGAGAGCGTATGATCATCATGGTGCATGCACTTCTTTCTGCAGATCTGGGTGCACAGCAGTCACAACGGCAGCGGTTACTTTACAGTGTACGGAGACGAGGCTCTACAGTCCGACCACTTCAACTCACGTCTCAGTTTTGGAGACACGCAGACCGTGTGGGCACGTACCGGATACCTGGGCTTCCTGCGCCGCACTGAGCTCACAGACGCCAGCGGAGGTGAGCTCACAAACGCTCTCTCAGTACACACACGTGCACATGCAGGATTCTCAGGTAAAATATCGAAAACCGACGGGGAGCAATTGAAATCGGGTCACTTCGTTTAATTCTTCCATAGAGCACCGAGGTTCCTTGTTGAGCCTTGGTTCTCCCAAGGTTTCTTCCTGATAATATTTAGAGAGATTTTTCTTACCGCTGTCGCCCTAGGCTTGGTCAGTTAGGGATTATGGACCTAGATATTTGTAAAGTCGTTTCGATGACACGAGATAATGCTCTGTTGTAGAAAACACTACAAAATCAAATACATTCGATACTCTGCTAATGGAGCTTCAGATGTAAGCTTTAGTCCATTTTTCAACATCACCGTTATACTGGATGTTAAAATCGTTTGTCTTTGTGTGTAAATAAGGTCATAAAGGGGATTTTGTAGCTGAAGGTTGTGTGTTTGTGCTTGCAGAGAGACATGACGCCCTATATGTAGTAGGAGCTCTGGACGAAGCCATGGAGCTCAGAGGGATGAGGTACCATCCCATCGACATCGAGACCTCAGTCATCCGCGCCCACAAAAGCATCATGGAATGGTACGAGCTGCCACTTTGGACTAATGTTTTTAAGGCAGGGCGGCACGGTGGCACAGTGATTAGCAGCTCCAGAGATCCCGCCCACTTCCATTTACTCCGGGTACCCCACTCTCCTCCCACATTTCAAAGACATGCTCTAGGTTAATTGGTTACTCTGACTTAGCATGATTTGTATCTGACCAGTTTTAATGCAATCTCACTCGTGTGAGTATATTTTAAACATAGACACGGAGATAACCGATGAAATCTTCTCCTGATGATCTATTTCACGTTAATAAAATACTTTTTTAAATGAAATAAAAAAAACAATGGACATTTAGTATAGCTTAAAAAACTTAGCTCCTTGCAGTTAAAATAACTAGAAACAATCATTGTCGCATGGCCATACCTTAAATAACTAGAGTGACAGCTGTTTTTTAATTTCAGAAGAATAACCATTCCAAACCAGAAAACCAAGTTTCCTGAAGGAAAAGCAGAATGGTTGCACAGCTAATTTAACTTTCTAGGCTATTGGTCTACAAGGTGCAAGCATTTTATTAGGTGGGGGCCATAGTGTAGCTACTGGGTAGCTATGGTGTTGCTAGGTGGCTGTTATGTGGTCGCTACGGCGTTGCTAAATCATTGCTAGGTGGTTGGAATGCTGTTGATTGGTGGAATCTTACTAGTGTATTTGTATTGCTGTGAAATGAGAAAGGGGCCAAACCTTTCACAGCCCTGTCATTCCTTTTTAAAAAACGACTACGTGGAAACTGTGTATGTTAAAAAAAAATCTGTACACAAGTCCGAATCTCACAGTCTGTGAAGTTGGAACAGTGTCGATATCTTTACAACTGTGGGATGATATACATGGCAATGATGATAATAATAAATAAATAAAAAGTAAAAAAAATTAAAAAAATATATAAGCAAATTGTAACTTGTTTTGCACTGTGCAACCATAATAACGAGTACCATTGTTATTTAAAATGCAATAACATAATCTTTGGTCCCCTGAAAATGAACAGAAAATAGTTGTCTGTCTCACGGAGAACAGGATCTGCATCTTGTGGTCTTCGAAAAACGCAACATTAGACGGTTTAATAAAGAAGAATGCATCATAAGAATGATCCGACTCGATTTGATAACCCTACTGCAAACCAAATGTCAGTGAAGGCAAATGTTGATCTGTGTGATGAATGGGTTTCCAGTGCCGTCTTTCCCTGGACCAACCTGCTGGTGGTGGTGGTTGAGTTGGAGGGTTCGGAGCAGGAGGCGCTGGATTTGGTGCCGCTGGTGACCAACGCGGTGCTGGAGGAGCACTACCTGATCGTGGGCGTGGTGGTGGTGGTGGACATCGGCGTCATCCCCATCAATTCCCGCGGTGAGAAGCAGCGGATGCACCTGCGGGACGGCTTCCTGGCCGACCAGCTCGACCCCATCTACGTGGCCTATAACATGTAGCCCCGGTGAGAGTGTGTCTGTGTGCGCGCATGTATCCCAAATGAGCAGCCGAGTCGTCTTCAGCTAGAGAGGGAATACTGAGAGTGAGAGAACGTAGAGGGCAGAGACGGGAGCAGATCAGCCTGATGCAAAGGAAGCAGACCGACTTCCTCCCAGCGAAAGACGAGCCTCTACAGCTTCTGCTTGCTTCGATATCGCTTTTTACAATTGCGTCGCGCCACGCTACGTCACGCCACGCCGAACCCCGACGGGAGTGAAGGAGCCGCGCGTACTGTGGGAAACAGTTGATGTTTACGAATGATTTGGACTTGGTTTATCCATACAGGAACGCAAGACTCATCACCTTCATTTTAGAGGTACACAAGCGGTTTCAGTTACGTCACGTCTTTTGCAGTTTGCCAGGTTTTCGTTTCTGACCTTTGTAAAATGTTGCGGCGACAGAACGCAAAAAGTCTGTTTAATATCGTTGTACAAAGCTTCAACACAACGTCAGTTAATATCGTGTAATTATGTACAGAAAATAGTTCTTATTTATTTTGTTCTTTTTAGACGTGTGCGAGAGAAGACAAATGTTTTCTTCATTAAATAATATTGCTAATATAAAAAAAAAAAAACATTGTATCGTCTTGAGTGAGCCGTATCACGTCAAGATTATGTAAAAATATAAATATATAAATATATCTATAAATAAATATTAAAAAAAAAAATCTATATCAAGATCTAGGAATCACCAATGAAACGTTTCCGATGCAGTACTTCCCACTTGCATGGCGTCTGTTGTAGACAGAAGTTTGTTTTCACACACGCGCACACGCACGCACGCGCGCGCACACACGAGAATAAGACCTACAGTAAGACTTGATCATCAAGACATTTGCAGCTAACAATATTAAATAAACCCACGAGCGGTCCTTCTGAGAGGAAATGGAACCATGTGCCTGAGCAGTTCACACCGCGTCACACCTTTGGCAAACAACAGCCTCATTCGTTGGGATTCAGTATTTGTATTGTTTCTTTGCTTTTCAGTTTGAGCTTTGATTTGTGAGCTTCTTTTATTTATTGACAGTTTTGTACAGCTGTTTTGCGCATTGCGGTTCACTGGTGCATATCACGTCGCTTACGCCGCGCTTTCAGGACAGAACAGAGAGGGCCGAGCTCACACCTCGACCGAGAACGCCTGCTCTGATCTGATCTCTCAGAACTGATCTACTTTACACGCGATCCAGATTCATCAACCAGCAGAATATCCAGAATGCAACGCGAGACGGGCAGATGGCAAACACCAAGAGTAGAGTATAGTACCTTCTGTAAGAACATCAATCTCAGACAGCGACCGGGCAGTCAGATCAGCCAACTGTCGCAACGTCCTGCTTTATCGCTGCAGAACGTCGTGGCCTGGCGTCGCAGAGGGGCTTCAAATCATATTCAAACACGAAACAGTAGCTAACGATAGAACGTCAGAACACATTCGCCTATTTGTTCCGTCCAGGCAAACCCTGCCTTGATTCTTTACGGTTTGTTCTTTTTTTTTTTTTTTTTTTTAAACAAGTGTAATTGAAGTTGTATTGCGTGTGGGAACCGAGTTTACACTTCTTTGTTTAGTGATAATGCAATATTTTTTCTGTTTTGTTTTGTTTTTTTTTTTTTGAAAGGAAAGAAGTCTTAAAGTATGCGCTCGGGAGCATTAGTGTTGTCATTCCCATAAAAAAAAAAATGGAAGTTAAAAAAAATGTGCACATTAACTTTCAACCTGTGACGTCAACTTCCCTCTTCTGTTGGAAATCTAGACTTACGTGAGCGAGTCTGCATGGTGTGTGTAAATATCGTTGGTTACCAAAAAAAAGACAAAAAACATTTTGTATGGTGCAGGTGTGTTTTAAATTCTGTTTTGTACACATAATTAAAAGTATTAAATGACACTTTTATAGAAGCCTGCTTTGGCCTACCTTCACAAGATGTGGTGCAATAAAAGTGCTTTGATAAAACTGTGCTTGTGCCGTTTGAGAGAGCGATGGAAAAGTGCCCTGCTGCACAAAGATGTTCTGAGGCACGATTAAAGGTGGTTGATATGTTTATTGTTTATACATAGTACTGTTACATAAGGTAAATGTGGGAGGGCCGTCTCGCTCGCAGGCACCCTGGAAGGGTGGGACTTGTACACCACGTGACTCGCGAGTCGCGGCTCGTCTGGACTTTCAGTAGTCGTTACTTTGCCCACATTAGAAAAAAGGGGTTGCAATTACAAAGGGACGTTAAGTTGCCTTAATAAAAAGAAAAGGGAATTTTATTCACAGGGGAAACGCAACGGTCCGAAACAGATACACAAACCCAGTTTTCATGCGCACTGGAATGAAACATTTTGCTCATATCACGAGTAATCCGCTTGTGTTCGCCATGAATCAAATACGCACTTAATGCATTCATGAAATGTACATAATGCGCGACCGTCATCGATTAGTCGTGTAGCTGCAGACGTTTATTTACATGTAGTGCAACAGTGATGTGAACAGACAAGAAGAGCAAACGTGATTTAAACGTATCTGATGACCGAACGTACTCAGGACTGTGCAAAAACCCTTCCTTCATCTTTCTGCTCCCCTTGAAACATCTATGCAGCTTTCCTCGCTCTCCTAAGAGAGAAGGTTTTGTAAAATGATTTCAGCTTCAAAAGTGCACGTTTTGTTCATTTGCATGGGTTCGTTTAATTATAACGACCTAATTCCGCTCTAGTGCAGTGAATTTACACTGATCTATATATAACCGAACTTTTAATCTTTGCACTAACCTGATATGGTTTCATACGGAACTGAGGTACGCTTTTTTTTTTTTTTCTATCCAAGCACAATGAAACAACTTAGGGTAGCATCCGGGTGCACAAGCCAAGCACGAGATGTGGGAACACTTTGATCAGGATGTGCTTCACACGTTAAAAACCTCACGAAAAGATCCACTCAGCAAAGATTGAGAACACTTCAGCTACAGAAAAATGGACCCGAATTAGCACATAAATACTCTGTTTTCTTTAAAAATTACGCTTTGTTTCTATTTTAAAGTGTAACGTAAAGTGTGCATATTTAGAAATGGAAGATTGTTTTTTGTTTTTTTTTTCTGACAGAAACGTCCTGCCATCTTCAACCCTGTTCCCAAAAGATGATGCATCGCCAATGCTACACAACCAAGGATAAAAACCAAGCTCGTTTAAAACACCACCGATGTCAACCGACGCAGGAGCCAAACACTGTCCGCTTATATAAAAGTCAACTTATCTACATGGCAAGTGATTAAGAATCACCGGTTTAAAAAGGTTATTACTTCACATTTTAGTTAGTCTGTAGGCAAGCGACGCTCTTCCCATTGTACACAACATAAAAGAAACTGACAGAACGTGAAACTTAACATTCAGTCTTCTCCGCACTACTGATCAACCACGACACGTAATGGCCTGCGTCGTCGGACTCGTCACAACCGAACAGCAGGAACGTCCATGTTGAGGAAAGTGGGTTCTAGATTAAAATTCAGCTTGTGTTAAAAATTCCAGAGATGACGTGAGGTGACGGGGAATTATCCAATAGCGTAGCATGTAGATGGGTGGAGCTAAAAGGGCACACCTTGACTGGCTGCAGCTCATCTCTTCCTGCGGCAGGTCCGCTTGTGGTCGGCGTGCCAGTGCTCCTGCTGACACTTGATGGAGCAGTAGGAGGTGTTCCAGCAGCAGTGGTACATGGCCTCCTCCTCGCAGTTATAGCACTAACAGACAGGGGGCGCAACATGGTCACCCAAAAACAAAGCACTCGTACAGAAATAGCTTCAAAGTGCAGTCGAGTCCGGTTAACGGGACCACATCGGGACGGGATCGTTTTGGTCCTAATTAACCGGCTGGTCCGATTAATCGAACATGCCCTATGTTACAAGACGGGACGTGCTATCATTTATGTAACATATGAAATGTTTATTAAACCTTTATTGTGCGATATACACAACATATAAAAATCCTCCCATATCTCGCTGACCCGCTTTGTATCCGCTCTAAGTGGCGACTTGTGGCTTCTTTTTCTTATTCGCTCTTACGTTCTTTGGTCCGATTTAACGGAATTCTGGTCCGAATAAGCGAATAAAATTACACATATATAATAGGATTTGTTTCGGTACTTTAGGATTCGGTCCGAATAAGCGGAACAGAACCATGATCAAATGAAGCTTACAGTAAAGCTCTTACGTCACCATTAGTTTAGCTATACTATTCGTTTAACAATTATGCCTGCTTCTCCATCTCTTAATTAGAATACAACCAGGAAATGTGCATGCAGTTTCCAAAAGTCAGAATAAACAGCTTCTATAGGCTACGGTGGCTTCACAACTTGGTGTGAACGTAACAGACGGCGCAACTAAAATGTCCATAAAAATACTCCCACACTACAAGCTTTCTAGATCCACACAGGTTACCAGTATCAAATGGTGCGGTTACTCACCCACTGCTTCTTCTTGGTTTGTGAGAGGAGCTGCTTGTGCTGGCTCATCAGTTTCTTTATCTCCTCCATAAGCTCCTCTTTGCACTTGTCCTTGACCTGCTTGCACTTGCGTTCCATCTCAGCCTGTGTGCTGGCCACCGCTTTACTCACTGCCTGCTTTTTCTCCTCCTCCATCTCGGTTCGTAACTGTACAGGGTACAGAGATTGGCTAAAACATCAGCACCACTTACTGTTAGCTCCTGTACATTTCACTTGAACCACATTACAGGGTGAGCAGGCGTAAAACGTATCGGCAATTTCAAACACACGGACTGCTTACAGTGAATAAAGTCATGTAGGCACAACGGCATAAACACTGGCAGCAGAAAGAAGTTTAGTAAAAGGTTCATTCAGCTTACATCTGCCTAATAGAAAGTGTCTTTTGTCTCCCTTACTGTCTCAAGTGCATGTCTTTTTCTCATACTGTCTGCCTCTCTCATCTCTCATGTTCTCTGCACGCTTACCTGACTCTTCCTCCTTCTGTGCTCGTCTCTCTCTCTCTCTATCTTTTCTCATCTCTCTCTGCTCGTCTCTCTCTCTATCTTTTCTCATCTCTCTCTGCTCGTCTCTCTCTCTCTCTCTCTCTATCTTTTCTCATCTCTCTCTGCTCGTCTCTCTCTCTCTATCTTTTCTCATCTCTCTCTTCTCATCTCTCGTCTCTTCCATCCATCAGTCTCTCACTTTAAATCTGCATCTCTGTCTCTCTGTGTTTGCTTACCTGTCTCTCTCGCTAGCCATCTACCTGTCGCTCTCTCTCCATCTATTTTGGCTTAGGTTAAGGTTGTGTTACTAGAAAGGCAGTTCTGTTACTCCCAGTCCTGCATCCTTCCTGTCCATATATCCTAATCAAACAGTACAGAGAATCAATTTAAAAAAACCATGTAAAGTGTCCACAACTTTTTAACAGGAAGCAGGGGCCCATGAGACAACCCCCTAACATTTAAATACTTTGCATGTACCATGTAAAGTAGCATTAAACAGAAGTCCCAGCATTCAAGTTACTGTTGTGTGACTTTCATATTGTCAGTAAAGACAAATGAGGTATTACCAATTATACAGTCGATTACATCTTGTCACAAAGCAATGATTTAAAGTGCATGAGACTTTTGAGAGACTCACATCTGTCAGCACCGTAGCGTATACGTAGCGTAGGTATCGTACCTGAAATCCCTAGTCATGTAACGACCAAAAGCTCTTTATGAATAAAGGCGGTGGCAGACCCTGGATTTGACACTCCTGTTTTCCAGCCAGTGGTGGACCTTACCTTGTCCAGAGCTTCCTTAAGCACTCGCTCCGTCTCTCGCTTGTTTTCGACCTTCATCATCTCCTTAACGTCACTGAAGATTTTAGTGTACTTGTCGTGACACATGTTGTGACAGCTGCCCTCGTTAAGGGTCTGAGTAGCGCGGTGAAGCATGCGGGGTCCGGGCGAGGACGACGACGACGACGATGACGACGACTTTTTGGTTTGGGTGGAGACGGACATGCGCTCAGGCTGTTGGGGAGCAGCGGTGGGGATTTCCTGACTCGAGCTCACTGCTTCGATCTCTGGCTCATGCTCCTGCTGAAACAGAAGAGGAGTAAGCAGAGGAGTGTTATTCTGGCTCACACCAGTATCATGACTAAGAGCATATGAAGTGGAGTGTACCTCCTCTTTGGGCTCGGCTGCTTGAGAGCGACGACTTTTCTTGGCTTTTGGCTCCTGGTTACCTTTGGACTGACGGACATGACAAAAATGGAAATTTCAATATGTGGAAAAGGATTTATCATCGTGAAATATTTTACTTAGCTTTTGGGGATTACGCATTAGGGATGGACTATGTGATTATTATTACAGTCATTCATCAACTGCAATTTAACAGCAACCCTCTTTAATGCAGATTATTGTCGTTGCAGTAAGCAGCATCGGTTTGTGCACCAGTGATATTACGCAACTACTCTAGAGCCAAAACATTTGCTTTGCTGCAAACCAGATCATGACCTAATATAATCACTATGCAGTCATTCTATTCTATGTTCCAGTTTTAAAACATCAGCATCACGATCCTCAGACAGTGACTCCCATCACCTGCTCGTTGCTGGTGGACGAGATGCTGGACTCTGCCTCTTCCTGGCGGTCATCAGGTCGACCCTTCCATGCGCGTCCGTCACGCAGGAAGCGCTGGTGCATCTCAAGCTCTTCACAAGCTTTTTTCCAGCCACTGCTTCGCTTCACCTGCAGTTGCTGCACACTCACCGAGATCTCCTGAATATTATCTGATGGGATCCAAGCCCTGCACAGAGCACAGTATAACAGAGTCATCACTATAAGGGCAGAAATCGACTGTACCAGTCTCTAAAATTGGTACTTTTTAAAAATTAAAATCGAAGACAATGTTCACCTGTTCACAAGAACATATTGGGATAAATAAATACATTTCATTCATCAGTTTATCATCTGGCAGAAGAGCCTCACATACTCTGTGTGTTAAGTCCAAGGCTTTTTATTCTTTTGTTCATCAGGAGCATTTTGAATTAGAATCCAGATAATCCTGTACCCACTGTGCATACTTTAAACAGTAATGAAGAAATCATTTATCAAAAAAGCACATTATACCCTGCTTGGATCTGGAGACATGGAATAACATGACTGATGTCACATCACTGTGTAGTATTACTACAGCATACTGTTCACAAAAATTAGGGTATACTTCAAATGCTGACGCCATCACTCACTAGGGGTGTAAAGCGCTATAATTATCATGCTCTCATGCACATTTAAAATGTATTTCAATTTCAGCGGACTAAAGATACGTTCGGTTTACATTTTAATACAAGGGAGCTACACACCAATCTGAATTGTAATTCTTACACTGAAAAAAAAAGTTTTTACTTATTTAATAAATGGTAACAACAGAGCATTTTATTTACAAATGTAAACCTCCGTTTCTAGTAATGTATTACTCTGCGGACTATTTTTTTTTTAATTTAAAGTTTTTTTTTACATAAAAACTAAGAAAATGCATGTTTACACTTCAGATTTGCAAACAAGTTTTCACTTCAGTTAAATAAAAAATAACTCATAAGTGAGCAGAGTGTAACATTTCACCTCTGTCTGCCACTGACTGCAAAATGCAGGAAGACTTTGTAGATCTTTCATAAGATCTGTGTTTACATTTATATTTATGTGGTTTATAAACACTTCTGCTTCTGTTCGCCCCCCATGAATATGTCACTTCCTACTCAATTACCAATAATTTTATTTGAGTTTGTATCTCCTTTGTGTAATCACACAACTGTCTCAGACATTTGCTGTACTGATGACTTTGTTTATTGTTTTTTTTTTTTAAATCGCTTCATATTCATCTTGAAATATTGCCTATTTTTTGTGATAGGCAGTGTATTAAAGTACCAGTTTCAGGAGAGGGATCGTTCATTCTCTGAAGCCACTTTGCTTTATTTGAGTCAGAATTTCAGCACAAAGCCTCACCAGTTATGTTCGTGCACTACTGTGTCACATGCTATACCCTGTCTGGCCGTTGTCAATCGATATTCACTTATTTTTATTATAATTTTGATAGATTCTCAGCTACACTGAAATGGGGTGTGGTCAAAGAAGGCAGTGCTTCGATTGAATGAGAAGGCTATTATTGAGGAAAAAGACATGCTTAAAAGCTCAACACTCGTTTCTCTGCTATCTCCAGTACTATGAGAAAGTGTGTGGTAGTGTGTTTATTTACAGTAAAAAGCAAAGAGCATAAGGTGGCAACTAAATACACAAAATACACAAAAGCAAGGGGATATTTAATTATAGAATATTTCATTTTGAAATCTCCCCTCATTTCTGTGAACAGTATATTTGAACAGCCTCGCCAATTGTGTTCCCTATAGGTGCACAAAAGGTCTCCAAGATATGAATAGTGAGTAGGGGACAATCTTGGACGTGGCCCTTCACAGAGTCAAGCATCAAAAACTATAGTTAACAGTGTTAAAGCAGCATTTTAGCTTTGAGAGTTATAGTTATGTAATAAAGTCTGTATTATTGAGACAGGCAAATCTTCACCTCTGGTGTTGGTGGCCAAAGAAGCGCACGTCCACCTGATTTCCTTCTCTCTGCATAACCTTGGCAGGCCAGTACCCAAAACCTTTCATCCTTGCCCATACCAGCTCGTGGTTGGGTGTCTAAACAAACAAACAAACAAAATATCATACATATATTACATATTTAACAAAAGATAGCAGAAACAGTGACATGGTTATATGAAGATGGCAGAATGTGTGGGAAACTAATTCAGCTTATAAACCCGGGTCACAGAACTAGTCCAGTACTTACACAAGGGTAACAAAACCAGTTGTCAGGCCGAGCATTGGACAGATGGAAGCAGTTTCTGCATAACAGTAACTCATTCAACTGGGGGGGAAGAAAACACGCAAGCAATGTGACTTAACCCAATACGTAACATGTCAATCAGTAACATTTTATCACATACATAAATTACAGACTATGGAAAACTGTACATTAAAAGAACATAAATACTGTCAATGCAAATCCACTTAAGCTCTAACCTCATGGCATGTGTCATTGTAGAGCAGTCTGGCTATTTCCGTCTGATCACTATGCGCTGTTGGGGAGGAAAAAAAACATATCTTGACATCTATTATTATGTCAAATTCCTTCAGAGAACCCAGCTCAATCAGACGAACCTCCATGCAGAATAGCCGTGTTGTGAACAATTAGCTGTGCGTCTGCTTTGAACTCTTCAAAGTTCTTGTATTTGCCCTCAGAGATGTTCTGCAGATGAGAAGAGCAGAAATGCATACGTATCATGCAGTGCAGAGTTGAGATTCTTTCCTAAGTTATATGATCACACTGGTTGTCATACTGCTCTAAAAAAGGCATTATAATTTGGGCTGGAGTTTTATTCCTCCATACAGAACAGGAACTCTGGCATGTTGGTGGGTTTTCTCAAATGAACCGCTTGCTTCCACAACATAAATCAGCGGATTGTGGTCAGGACTTTGGCATGGCCAATCCAAAATGTTACTGCTCTATATTATTTTTTGTGGTTCGTTTTACACAAAGTGAACCTGAGCTTTTGTATTCGAATTTGTAATTCAATGTAATTCAGAATTCATTGTTCCATCAGTGAAAGCAAGCCATTCTGAACTGACACAGAAAAATATGTCCATCGTACTATCACCACTAGGTTTCAGAAATCAGACTGGAATGTCATTTCCTTTCTATAGACTAATTTAAATAAAAAGCTTCTATTCTGATTTCATCAATCCACAAAATGCTTGTCCATACAGCCCATAAAAAAGCGCACACCACAGTTCAGTTCAGTGTTTGCCTGATGGTGGCCAATGTCAGAGAGGCTTTTAGTTGCTTAAAAATGACCCCGAGCTCCTCTGTGACCACTACACAACTTGCACTTAAGATCTTTGCTGACCACTCAAGGGAAGGGAAACAGTGGTCTTGGGTTGGCTCCATTTGCACCCAATCGACCTGACTATGGATTGTTGGAGTCTAATCTAAGTATTAGTATATATAATAAGTATTTTTGCAGGCCACCCTCGTGATTGTTCTGATTTCTGATTGTTTGGTCAGACTCATTCACACCAGTGACCTGCTAGAGGTCATTTTGTAAGACAAATTTGTGGGTAATTTGCAGGCTCTCGGATGGTGTTGTAGAAACTCGCTCATCCACCAGGGTTTCACTAGCATGGTTTATTTTCCATATAAATCTATGTGATATTTAGACACACAACTAAATGCTTAGCAAGTTTACCTGATTTATATACCTGACCATTAAACAGAATTCTACACTTTTAAAACCATGCAATTCATGCAATAATTCTCTAGTTCCATAATGTGCTCAGACAGTTTATTAAATAAAAGATTTATTCAAGCTCCTCGGGAGGACAAGTGGCTTTAAATAAGCATGAATTTTCTACTTTTGCCAAGACACTCACCTCCTGAATGTTGTCCACATCCAGTGCAGTGTGGATGAGCCTCCTGTACATGGGCTGCTTCGTTTCTTTGCCTTTCTTGTGCAGGTCAACAGCCTAAAACACAGACGATAGAGTTGCTTACATGAGTAGTGTTTAGTAAGGAACGTAACTGAAAATTAAGAGAACTGAATGAATTATATACATTTCCCTTTTTTTTTAAAAAAAAGGACAAAAAAGAAGGTAAACGTACCCTTTCTTTCATACGAGCAAGAATGAACCTTAAGTATGTAGACATTTCCTGTTTATTAAAGTTCCTTCTTTTAGTACCCTGTAGGAAATAAAGTGCGACAGAACATCGTGTGAGGAGACCGACTATTTTAATGATCCGCAAAAAGTATTTTCTGAAGATTTCAGAAATCCTGAGCTTCCTGCTGTGAAACCTGATGATGCTGAAAGGTAGTCTTTAAATCACTCTCATTTGAATGGCTCCAGACACTTCACACGTTCTCCTACTTTGCCAGGTTTTCATGTGTGTACATGTGCATGTGCCTACCCGGCACACAGAGCACTGCCAGTGGGAGGTGGTGTCTCTGGGCCGGAGCTCATCCGTTAGACAGCGTAAGTGATAAACGCGGAAGCAGCTCTCGCACTCCAGGACATCTCCAGGTAGATGACACTCAAAGCAGTACCAGTCATGGCTCTCTGCCTCCCAGTCCTGAAACACAAACAAAGCACACTGATGCACAAGCACCCTCTGCCATGAGCTCGCCTTATGAATCAGGGGATCGCCATCATTCCCACAGTGCTGCACAGAGACCTTGAGCTTGGAGCCTCCAGCAGGGCCAGCTATACCACGTTCATTATGCTGATTCAACAGAAGTGTAGTTACCTTGTAATTCACAATATTTTACATTCACTGAGTTGTTAGTTTGTTAGGTATACCTTCACATTAACTCCAACAAATCGTTGGACTGAGCTACATAGTGTTACATAATGTTCAACTGAACATGTAAACAGGCAAAAGTGACCTTTGAGCATGACTTAATAGTTGATGGTTGGTGCCATATTGAACATAATAAACTGGCCTCACCCAAACAGCAGTGAAGGTCAACCAAGCAAATCAATATTATCAATATATCAATATATTCAACAGTGGTGTGAAGTATATCACCTCAAAACACACTTTTAAAAATTGTGTTGCAGCAGACAAGGCCAACGGTTAAGAATAAGAAAGCGTTTTCAATGTCCATGACATGAGTAGGGGGTATGAATTTTGCCCACTAATATCACAAGGACCTTTGTGTTCATGCTCTAATGGATAGGTTTGTAAACCTATAAACAGCATAAATGATGCACATGATTTTACAGAATCAATGAAGTAGACTCTTTTTCAGAGCGACTTACAAAAGTTACATATTCTAACAGCTTTATATTCTTCTTAGCAGGTATAACCTAAAAGCAGCACAAATACACTACAGAAACAGCAAAGCAACAACATCCAACTAAAACCCAGTTAAGAGTATATAGAGGTAAAGAAAAAAAAAACTTCACAAGTAATAAAGTAATCAAATAATATTTAAAAAGAGTATTAAAAATCATAAGTGCTGAGCAAAACTGTAGTTGTTATTTAAGTCCAGTTCCAGACTGCTTGGTCCGGAGTGGGGTGTACACGAAAACAAAAAAACATATTGACAAATATTGTATTAGCTGCATTAGGCCAGCCATGAAAAGCATTCCCAGTGGGGTCAGAGGCAGCTATAGTAACCTCAGAAAATGGTTGTTCGTAAGAAATAGATTTATTAAATTTAAAACACACACTGCTCAAAAAAATAAAGGGAACACTCAAATAACACATCCTAGATCTGAATGGATGAAATGTTCTCATTGAACACTTTGTTCTGTACAAGGTTGAATGTGCTGACAACAATATCACACATTTATTAACCATTTGGAGTCACACACAAAATAAACGTGGAAAAACACACTACAGGCTTATCCATTATTGATGTAATGTCCTTATGCCTGTATGATCTCCCTACAACGCCTGGGCATGTTCCCCATGAGGTGGCGGATGGTCTCCTCCCAGACCTGGACTAAAGCATCCGCCATCTCCTGGACAGTCTGTGGTGCAATGTGACATTGGTGGATGGAGCGAGACATGATGGCCTGGATGTGCTCAATCGGACTGAGGTCTGGGGAACGGGTGGGCCAGTCCATAGCTTCAATGCCTTCATCTTGTAGGAACTGCTTACACATTCCAGCCACTGTGCAGCCCTCCAAAGAAATGCCACCCCACGTCGTTACTGACCCACTGCCAAACTGGTCATGCTGAAGGATGTTGTAGGCAGCAGATCGCTCTCCATGGCGTCTCCAGAACCTGTCACGTCTGTCACATGTGCTCAGTGTGAACCTGCTTTCATCTGTGAAGAGCACAGGGCGCCAGTGGCGAATTTGCCAAT
>JAUZST010000220.1:656-17079 GCA_034779995.1 Parotocinclus haroldoi | reverse complement strand
ATATTTACATATTACATGACATATAATCATCCCATCTTCATTGGAATAGAAGTTGTTCTTAGGTACATTTTTTCACTTTAGTCAGTCCTAAAATACGGCGCCTTTTGCGTCACCAGCAGACAATGTTATTTATCATGTTATTTATCATCAGAAATCAGATAATGTAAAATGCTAAAGTATTTTAATATCTAGCATAATTCATTTCTACTCTCTGTTTGATTTTTGCAGATGTAGCTGTAGTCTAAACTATTTGTACACTCAGTGTCATGGATGTGTGACTGTTGCTCTAAATATATGACATCCTGCCTCAAAATACATATTTGTTGTTTTTTGTGCTTCAATTTTACATTTAATAGTATGCACTATGATGCGTCTACTTCTGCTTGTAGAATATATAAGCCATAATTCACCTTTCATGTGAATGTTATTTTTTTATCAGAATAGTAATACTTAAAAACAGATTAGTAATAGATTAGTAATACTTTGTGATACTTGACTTACTTTATAATAAGTAAAGAACTTGTGTACGTCTGCAATATTCAGTGAATATTGTAATCAAAACAAAGGGTAATTAATAATATAGACACTTTGGTAAACATTGCTATATTTTAATAAAATGTGAAGTCTGACTCAGGCTTCCTTTGTAGCCTTAAAGCAACTGCAAGTGGTTCATACTGAAGGTCAGAAGGAAGCATGCTGGGAGGAGGCATTGAGGAGACTGATAACACAGGGTAGAAAGGATCCGCAATAGCACTTAGCTGTGATAGGCCTGACAGGCTCTCTAATATGAACCAATTATGCAACCAGTATGCAACAACCACAAGCAAGAACATAAAAAAATGGAAAACCTGTTTACTCAAATTTAACTCAGATATCCCCAATAGTCCACCCAATATGATAAAAAGCACAAAATTCTATGGATTATCAGTACGTGTTGCATTAGGATTTCCTTTCATTACACTGTCCCTTCTCAATAAAACTATACTGTCTATACTATACTATGCTGGCTCTATCTATTCAGGTAGGTAGCACTA
Organism: Parotocinclus haroldoi; assembly: GCA_034779995.1. Taxonomy (NCBI): domain Eukaryota; kingdom Metazoa; phylum Chordata; class Actinopteri; order Siluriformes; family Loricariidae; genus Parotocinclus; species Parotocinclus haroldoi. The sequence goes on along the minus strand of JAUZST010000220.1, from coordinate 16,045 downwards.
TGTGGCTTCAGCCACATCTGAATTCATGATGCTAAAGACAGATCACTCCAGGGCACATTTCTTTTCAGTACAAAACACATAAGGTACTCAGGTGCTGTAGCTACAATTAACTAACCCACCACTGCTGTGACCAGTGTTCAAAGCTTGCTGCTGCCTTGCGACCAGTTTAGCTGCCATTGTGACATGATCGACTGTGCTGTAAAGTGGAAACCCTATTGAAAAACAGGAAAGACAGAGTACTTTGCAAAGGTTTTGGCAGGTGTAGAAAATCCTAAAATAATAGAAAAAAATATGGGTTTCATTAGGGTATATAGGTTTTAATTCACTAAATCACTAATTATTGGATATTTCAAAATGAATATGAAGCGATTAAAAAAGAAGCATTCGATTTTATTTCATTAAACAAGATCAGTGGGAAAGTTGTTCGATTACTCAATTGAGATACAAACTAAATTATTGTGATTGAGTAGCAAGTGATATATTCATGGGAGTGAACAGAAGCATGTCAAACTGGATAAGAGTACCATAAATTGGCTGTTCAGTAGGCATGGACAGAACCAGATTATACATCAGTTCTTGTAGTGTGCTCTGCCACTTTTCCTCCAGGGAAACTTCCAGCTCAAGAAGTGTTGTGGGACGCATTGGACGGTTTGCTAGATTCCCAGTACATCCCAAGCATGTTCAATGGAATTCAGGTCTGGATAACGTGAAGGACAGGGCATGCTTCCCATTCCTACCTTCTGAAGCATGTTGTTGATGAAATGGTGGGGCCTGGCATTATCGTCCATTAAAAGAAAGTTATTTCAAACTACTACAGCATAGAGTAATGCTATAGGGTGTGGGATCTCATCTTGTCATGTGACATCAGTCAGAGATCCATTTCTGATGCCAAGGCTGAAGCCAACCCAAACCATGGCCATTCTACGTTGTTCATCGGATAATGGAACACATACCATTGGTCCCCGGCATGAAGTCAAACATGATGGACCTGATTTAGTATGGTCTGGGTACATATCCTTTGTCCAGTGGCAGCAGAAAACTGTCCCTGCAACTCTCTTGCATTGCTAGCCCTGCTCCATCTTGCCAATAAGGTCGAGTAGTGGTCATCTCTTCTTGTTGTGGCAGATGGGCAACCCTGCCCTAGTCTTCTTAATACTGTTCCAGTCTCTTGAAAGCAATTCCACAGTCTGTTAATTACACTAAAGGGATGTTACAAGTGCTGTTGCCACTGTTGTCTCTGCTTCAAGACATCCCATTTCTTTCAAAGCTTCACATTCAGGCAAATCATTTTGCAGAGGCATTGCAAGGGCTGTGAAAATGCAGAACTTTGAAGATCAGAGAACATTCAGATACTGCAGCACTTTCAACCTTTTATATAGTGCATTTTAAAAATTAAATAAAAGTTGTTTTTGCATCATTTGTATTATACAACAACTTTCTTTGGCTTGTCCTTTGCTCTTCAGATGTTCTATTTTAATTAAAAAAAGATACAACTCTTATTTGTTGACTCGTATTCATTTTTAAATACTCCATATTGTTGTAAACAGTGTAGCTTATTTAGGTAAGTCTGGGACTGTAGTATTACATGTATAATCAGGTGTATACATTTACTAAGACTAAGTAATAATAATGATAATTATCATTTTTACATGTAGGGTGAAGCACAGTGATTAACTGAATCCTACAGTTGTGTAGGGAGCAGGAAACTGAGTAGATTTTTAAAGTAGACATGGGTTTCAAGATCTGCTGTTCACATTCTGTTGAAGACACCCATATACTTGGGCAATGTTGAAGACCGTAGATAAAGACTGCTTAATTCTGCTTACATCCGATCAAAATTAATGCAACCCAGGGATACCCACCTACTTTTTTGATCATTTGGACCGGAAACGGTTTTCATGAAAGAGCTGCACCCAAAAGGCCATACCTTTGATGTGGAAACAAGGCCAAGCAACTCAACTGTTTATGAAAACACAGGATCTGTCAGCAGGTGCTCTGGAGTGATGAGTCAATATTGGAAATATTTCGTTATAACAGAAGGCAGTTTGTTTGCCGAACTGTTGGACAGCTGTGAAATAACAATTCTCTACAGGCGACAGTGAAGTATGGCAGCTGTTCCTTGGAAGTTTGGTGCTGCATTTAAGCAAATAAGAGTTGGAGATTTGGTCAGGATTAATGGTGTAGTCAAAGCCAAGAAACACAGGAAGATACTGTATTTCTGATTGGCTCCATTTTTTCTACAGCAGGACAACCACCCCCAGCAGATGGTTGATTTAATTAAGAACAACATACAGTGTCCTGGAAGTGATGATATTAGACAGAAGAATTTGAGCAAGCCTTTATTCACAGAAAATTTATTGTAAGTTGTCCAAGGTGTTTGGAACAACCTCCCTGCCAAGTTCATTCAAAAAGTGTGCAAATGTACCTAGAATAATTGATGCTGTTTTGAAGGCAAAGGGTGGTAACACCAAATATGGATTTAATTTAGATTCCTCTTTTGTTAATTACCTTTTATTGCATTTTATGAATTGACGGAAATAAACAATTAACTCTTCTATTTTAGAAAGCATTCTTACTTTGCAGCATTTTTCCTCACCTGCCTCAAACTTTTGCACAACATATGCTGGACCTTGCTGATATTAAAACTGGGAGAAGCAGTCGGGGGTTATCCCCTAGTGCTGCAGTGGCTATCCCTGCCTGCTCTGATCTAGGGCATACTTATATCTCCACCCTGTGTTTTCCAGACTAGGTGCCCACTGGTTATTTCTAACTAAAATATTATAGATATTTCCAAGTAGATAAATGTTTTTTTTTAATTAACCTTGTATTTCACATTCCTTGCTGATAAAATGTAATATACAATATAACAGAAAAATTGCAACACAGGAATGTTGTGTAAGCCAGAGTTTCTTCAACAGTCAATTAAAAACGAGCTGAGCAGTTGATTTATAACAGCATTGCTCAGGGAACACTTTTGATTTATTATGGACACTTGGAAGAGTCAGAAGTTGAACTCACAACAGTTGTTTTACGTAGCCCTGTTTATTAAGTAACCACTGCTCTAGACTATGTAGTATTAGAACAAGTACCGTGTTACTTTAATCATATTGCAATAGAAACAGCTAAATGTCAGTTCATGTGTTACTGCACTGTGCTATGCTTTTGCACCAAAAGCCACACAAATATATTTCTTGCTTCACTTCAGCCTTTTTATCAATGTTTTATCAATGTTTGTTATCTTCTAACAAATGTACATGGTAGACTTTACATAGTGGAGATTTCCTTCAGTGTATGCACACAGCTTTTGCAATTTTAGTGAAATCATGTAAAAAAAAATACACATTGTTTTTATCATAAGATCATACACTCCACACTATTTAAACTTGCTCTCAAATGTTGGATTCTTGCTTCTCTGTGATTCTCTAAACACAGTCACAACTGACACAAAAGTAAAACACATCATCGCAGAGTAGAGCAAGATAGCAGTTAGATCCTGATCTTGGACTGGAGTTTGCATGTGTCCACTCCCTGGTTTATTCTGGTTTGCTCCCATATTTCATAGATATGCATTAGGTTAATTGGTTGCTCTAAATTAGCCAATTGTGTGCATGTGTGACTGAATAGTGTTGATGTAACCTTGGTCCTGTTGACAATAACCACTCATGCGAGACACTGAACTAAAAAAACAAAGAAGCAAAACCATCTGTAATGAATGTTAAATATTTATCAAGAATGACAAAAAACACAGGACTAAAAGTTGAACATTTTTATTCACACCCATTTCTAGTCCACTATGTTAGAATGGCACATCAGCGTCGCTCCCCTATGTTGTTCATTTATACTTCTGTACACGCTATAAAAAGTCTATAAATAATGCTTTAAAAATCAAGTGGGATGCAAAGCTGTAACCTATACAACAGCTCTTATAGCATAGCTTCCAACATCCTACTGATCCTACTGACCGACTTGGCTTTTGTTTTTATCTTTTTTTATTTTTTTACAAAAAAGAACACAATGCATTTACTACAAGAGGCATTTAAATGATGTCTGTAAAGCACTTAGAGCAGGAACAGAACAAGAAACAAAGTAAATAAAATGACACAAAGAAAGTCAATTTAGGCACAAAAACAACACAATGCCACATGAATCTACCATCAACACAAAATGTGAATTCTTCAATTAAGCATTTCATAGAAACAAAATTGCAAACGAATATTATATACACTGAGGTAAAAAATACATTGGTCTTTGAAGGAGGTATTTTTTTCCTCTGGATTTCTTTCTGACCTTGAAAATGTATTAATCCTTTCAGCTTTTTTTTTTCTTCTTTTGAGAATTTCTTTAGAAACCAGTATGGTGCTGATACTAGGATCAGTCACATGTGGTGCACCATTCTAAATGGAATACAAAACCGACAAATATAGTTAAACTTAGGCACCAAAATAAAACTTGATAAAGCTTTCTTCTGCCTTTCCACATTTTCACAATCAACAGTTACACACGTGTACATACACTGATCATGTAAAAAAGCACCTTGATGGCTTCTCAAACCTTTAGTGACCCAGACTCCTGCAAAATCTGTTTTACTTTCTCCATTAGCTTCATAGAATGTCATGATCGTTTGGTGCTACCGGGCCACTGTCCCACCAGCATCTTTCTCACAGTGTCCGGATATTGGCATAGATATAGAATCAAGCTTTAATAAATAACATGACGACTGCCAGTGGAAAGCCTGAGGACTGCGTCGCCATACAAATTTGCATAATTCAGTGTAAGACCCGTGTGTTATGCCCTTGTAGGCATACGCATAACCTTTACTGAAGAGACGCCGGCAGTGGTGTTCTATTGGTGGCAAACTGCAGGAATGTTGAGTTTAACAATTACATTCATGCCAACAATTACTGGTGAGACATTTATGCTTCCTCAATTAGTCCATACAATGCCAAGACACCATTATTCTGAATCTTTTGTGCCGATGTTCTGTGCATGGTTGTATGAAGTCTGAGTCACTTAAGGGGACCTGAACCTGCCTTTTGCACTAGCTACTGAAAACACTGTTGAGTAAATCAGCCAGGATGAGTGAATCCTAGCTCATGTTCAAGGTTTCAGATGAGTTAGGAGGCACAGAAGTCAGTGACATCAAGAGGAAAAGCAAGAGAGGTTATGGAGCCTCTCCAAACAGCCCAGGATGCTCTACCATATATGATATTATGCAAATCTCCTAGCTACAGGACAGTGAGGGAATGCACAACTGGAGAGGACTCTCTCACTCACCCTCTTGCATGGAACCAGAGGTGTAGCGGTATGGTTTAAGTCATAGCTGGTGTGGTTCGGCCAGTAAAGGCCAGAAGTATACCTGCATGGCACTGTGAGGAATACCTGGATATGCATGTTCTGTGTCTAAGTAGGTCACTGCTAAATCTGTAATGAAAAAAGGCTGCTGGTGATTTAAGACAGAAATGTGTTGGACAAAAATGCACATTGGCCCAATAACGGCTGCAGTGGTGTGATGAAATACTAGAGAATGTGCTAATAAGGTTGTCCCAGGAAGTATGATTGAGCTCACCTTCTTTCAAAGGGACTTTCTTCCCCAAAATCGAATTGCATTTTAGTTCATCATACTCTCTGGTGCAGATATGCACTTTCCGATACCACTGGCAACTCTTACTTCATGTTCAACTGTTCACTTTTTGTTGACCAACTAAGTATAGCACAGGGCCAGCAGGCTAAGACAATTTACACACACTTACATATCTATATTTACAATGTACATATTTATACACATTATACAGCTTCTCTGTTCAGAACATTTATATGTTTAACGTTAACAGAAATCATTCTTAGGACAAACGAAAGGAAAAGGCAGGCATGACTATACTGGAGCAACAAAGGGAAGTTTGCATACACTGGATAAAAAAACAAAAACAAAAAACAAAAAAACTTAATCATATGTGCCTGTTAAGCCTAGAACGTGCTATGTGATTCTCAGTTTGGTTACTCAGTTCCTGACCAATTGTGGTGTGCTTGTTTTGACCATTCATGTAGTGTGACTGAAATTAATTACTGCTGAGCGTGAATGTAAATTAGGCCACATAACTATTATATTTGCAAAACCTACCACGATTTCAAAAGAATAGACTGTAAAATGTAGACTCATTTGAGAATTGAATTTCCCAGTGCACATTCAAAAACAGGAACTCGGACAAAGTTTGTTTATGGCAGTGAAAGAACTGTCCTTGTAAAACATTAGTTCACTCAGTCGTCAGGAGTAGTCAGAAAGTAAACTGAAATTCACCTTGAACACAATTTCAATCCATTTTAATTTACAAAACACCTTTTTTGCTCCAGTATAGATTAAAAAAGTGCAGCAAATCTGCCTTAAGACACAACCAACATATCACAAACATCGGAACGCAGGAAAGAACCAACACAAATCAATACCCTATTGCCACACCAATAAACACACATGGGGTGTTATTGCTAAGGAATGAACATATGCTCCCCAGTGTTTGTTTGTAATGCTTATACATAATCATGTCAATAACTAGAAGGATACACACTATTAAATTAGAGGCCATCTTGGTCACCGGACATTAAGAATGTTTTACTTTAAAGTCAAATGAAACTGGGTGCAATTGGTTAACAGACCAATTGGCATTCTTCAACAAGCACTATGGCTTTCAAGTTTATGTGTGTGGCAATAAGGGAACACTCCAATAGACCCAAGATCTGGTGCTACATTTATTTTTTCATTCCAGTATACATAACGCCAGCCATACTGTTACATTTCATTTTTAGCAAACTATTGGTCCCTTAAGGCTTGTTCACTGTAAATTTGAAGCATTTTCCATCTACAATCTACATAAATCCTTGCCAGAAAAAAATGGTACCTCTAAATCTACTTGCTCTGCAACTAAATGAATTTAACCAATGTTGCAATACTGAAAATGTACCAATAAGAGAAATTAAAAACAAAAACACACAAAGCAACATAATGCTGTAATGCTGATAGGTTCCAATTCAAACAGTGCAACAGGATTGATTAAATTCATAATTCTCTTTTTTCTTTCAGTCTTCTACATTACATGTCAGTTTGCGTGAGAGAAGCTTGGTTTATGCAAAATATAGGGACTGTCTACTTTTTGCCTGCCTGTTTTATTTAGGATCATCAGTACCATGTACGTTTCAAAAGCAGAATCCAAGATGAGGTCCCAGAATCGCTGGGCATGAATATCTGTTTGGTTGAGGAGCAGACATACGGCAGTCAGTCAATCCCAAATTGGCAATGGGTTGAAACATCCTTTTTAATGAAAATGACGATGTAAAACAGAAGATATGGCACCAGCAAGTTTTGTGTGGTGGCCTCTTGCTAACATTCTTTCTGTGTGCATAATAGAGACAGACTCTACAACGCTCTTGGCGAGCCAGTGACTCTGACTCGTTCATGTAGTGAGACAGCAAGCGAAGAGGCCGAACCACATCATGAGGGAACGTTGGTTTAAAGCAGTGGCACTTTCCGGTAACACCTGGTTTAGAGGGCACGGATGCCATTTGAGCCGTTGAAGCAGTAACTATTGTTGTAGTAACAGAACATATAAAGATAGAAAATAGATAGGATTTCTCTATATTGCATATGTCGCAGCATGTTTGCCAAGATTGAATGAGGTCATGTCCAGTTTGTTGGCAAAAAAAAAAAACAAAGAAAGAAGAAAAATAAGTTACAAAAAGTGTTGAAAGAGAGAACACAAGGTGCAAATTCTCCACAGAGATGTCTCCAGCATATCACATCTCTCTAAATCTAACTGAAAGAAAAGCAAATTGTACCTGACCATTGAAATGACTAAAGTCATTGGCAAAAGTCCCTCAGAGAAAGCCAAAAAAAAAATGATGCTTCATTCATAGTGCTTAAGCCCCCCTTCGCTCTCAAACTTGGAGGACGTGAAGTCATAATGCAATAATCGTGGCTAATTATACGAATAAGGATGATCATTAGAATAAACACATATTTGAAAAAAGGGATAGTATTCTAAGGTAAGTGGCTCTCCTAGAGCACAGGCCTACATTTTAATCCCTTCCTGCTGGCTGAGCTGAGAGAGGGTCTTCTTTATGCGCAGGGCTGTGAGACGGGCAGCACCGTTGGCATACCAGCATTCTCTCATGATCTTTGCCATCACTCGCAGAGCCTGAACAAACACAGCAAAAGAGAGAGAAGTCATCAGAATGAGTGTTTTTCAGACATAAATGGTAATTTATCAAATCTGTTTTGGATGATTTATGGCTCAGCAAAAACTGGTAAAAGTATATTTCTGTTCTAACTTTCTTCAACCATCAGCACAGATTTTACATATAACTCCTCTTGGAAGCTTCACGTATTAAAGTAGAGCAAAGGTAAGGCATCTCTTCTAATCAATAGGCTTAGCAGGTGCATAAAATAAGAATACAGTCTTAGGACTTCTATAAAATTGCAAGATAGAATGGGTCATACAAAAAGCCCAATGAAAGTAACATGGCATTGTCATGAGATGCCAAATGTTTACAAGTCATATTGTGTCTAGTCAGTCTTGGAAACTGTCCTGTTATTGTAAAATGCAACAACTTTATCCAGGAATGATGTTTTATCAGGTGTTCTACAGTTGCATTGTGTGTGTTTCTAGTTTGCTGTCCCTCCGCATCCCAAGATACGCACAAATAGCAGTCAGGGCACCCCTTTTTCAAAGACAGTATTTAGTAGAAGCACCCTTTTGAGCGAGTACAGCCATGAGTATTATTGGGAATGAGGCAACAAGTTTTTCACACCTTGATTTAGAGATTCTCTGCCACCACCATGTTTCACTGTTGGGATGGTATAGGGCGGATGAGGTGACAGTGCCTGGTTTTCTCCACACAAACCGCTTAGAATTAACACCAAAAAGTTCAATCTTCGTCTCATCAAAACAGAGAATCGTATTTCTCATAGCCTGGCAGTCTTTCATGTATTTTTTGGCAAACTCTATGCAGGTTTTCATATGTCCTGCACTGAGGTGAGGTTTCTGTTGGGCCACTCTGCCATAAAGCCCTGACTGATGGATGTGGCTCAGCCACAGTGATCTTTGGGTTCTTCTTTACCTCTTCTCCCACAATTGCTCAGTTTGGCTGGACGGACCTGTCTAGGAAGATTTCCGGTCGTCCCAAGCTTCTTCTGTTTAAGGATTATGGGGGGTCACTGTTCTCTTAGAAACCTTGTGTGCTGTAGACATTGTTTGTACTGTATGTACTGTATGTTTCTATATCTACATGAGTACAATATATAAGCCATAATTCAGCTATTACTTGAGAATTTGTTTGATCAGGTTAGTAGTATTTTGACCTAAGTACAAACTTGAGTACATTGTTGCCTCGGCCTAAACCAGCATGTCTCACTAAAAACAGTCCTTTTGTGTCAAATAGAGATAAAGGTAAAGATTATACTGCTAATAAAGATTATACTGCTTATTACAGTCATACTGTTTTTTATTCTACTTTTTATCAATAAAACACCAATTAGATACAAGATTGTTTTGTTTTAATTAGTTGTCACGTTTAAAAAAAGCCCCCCTCCCCGGCCTCTCTAAGTGACCATGCATTCAAATTTATACTTTTGGCTAAAAATATTACGACATTGTGTCTGTAAAATTATATGATTCTGTCTTTTTTAACAACATGGTGCAACACCTTGCAAAAGTGCACAGAATCTGGTAACTACAGTGAAACTCAATAGACAGGCCATTAAAACTAGGTATTACCACCATACACAGGCTTAAAATGTAGCTGATTAAGCTACAGCAGGGTCTGCAAAATATAATCACAGATATCTTGAAGTGCGGCTCGAAGGCAGAGGATTTTACAGCTTTACTTGTAAGCATTAGCAGAATGTGATGCACCATCTGCTTACATTACTCTAGCAAAATACTTCAAATGTCCTTCGTCTGAAACCAAGCCCACAATAACAGCAGTCCATCAACCAGATTTACAATGAACTCATCGCTCTCAAGCTATTTCTGAGTAAGTAGGAAGTGGAGCAAACATGGCATGTCAATTTGACTTTAAGAGCATGCATTTTGAGAAAACAAACGGCGATCTGGGCAGAGCGGACATAGATTTGATTACAGAATTGCATTTTGGTGCATTAGGCCTAATGTAATTGTGTTGCTTTCTGTGTAATAAAAAGGACACTGATAAAAGTGGACTAGAGCACACGTCTGCTGCTGGCTTGATGGATGGAAAATGATTGAGGTAAACCTGAGAGAATTGCAAACGCAACACACTCTCTCACATTTCTCCTGGGGACCAAGATTTGGCTCAAACACAAGGTAGCATCGACCACAACAGGGATGCGCACACAGAATTTTACTTGTTACTGAATTAGGAAACCAGAAGCTCAACAATGCAGCATTATCATAGATCTTGCCAGTAGGAATGATGACACAGTTACAAAGCTGTCATTGCTTTAGGACACACCAAAATAAATTTATATCCAATTATTATTAATGGCATTATTTTGTAAGAGCAGCTACAGTATTAAACCCATTAAACCCAACTATGCTATTGTTTTATTGAAATTTAAATATGATTTCTAGGACAATGCCAGATTTCATGTCTCAACAAATACAGTGTATTAACTAACCAAGCTAGCACATTTCTTAAAGTTGAGTAGAAAAAGATTTCATGCCACTGCTTTGTGATTATAAACATTACAAAGACTCTGTATGTGAAATTATGTCTTATAGATGTTGCAGGATGGCCAAGTTGTTATTATTAAAATATTAGACTAAAACAACAAATATATACTGACAAAAAATGAAAATAATTAAATTGGAAGTTGTGCCAGGAGAGGTAATGCATGCAAACACAAAATAGTGTGATAGCTGATAGTGTCTTCCCTACCACTACTAGGGCTGACCGGCTGTAACGTCATTGCTCAAACTCAACCTTTGTCTGATGCCAAACAGAGCCTGGATGGCTGGCTCGCTGGCTGTCAATTGCATGTCATGTAATGGATGCTGTGACAACATGCTGCCAGCACCTCCAACAGCTATGCCAAAATAGTCCTGGAATAGCAAGCAATGTGCTGAAACGACCATCTTCGCTCAGTCCAATGTTGTGCACACTGTCAAAGTCTGTCAACTGGGCAAACTGTCTTTGATTGTGTTGAAGAGGCATGTCTAGTGGTCTGGGATCACTCAAAAAGAGGTATGCTGCCAAAAAGTAGCCTTGGATAACCATTGGACAAACCATCATAGGACAAAGGGGGAAGAACTTTTACAACCTCTTGTTTACAACAATCTGACATTTCTGTTCCTTTTTTGTCAAGGAGTATAACACTTCCAAATGTGATACACTCTCTGATCCCTTTATTGGGTACACTCCCTTGTTTCTACATCCATATATGCATAATCAGTTCAAATTGTCATACAGATGCACTTTATTGTTCTACAATGACAGACTCTTGTTCATCTGTTTCTATACACACTTTGTTAGTACCCTTTACTCTATTCTCCAACAGTCCTGACCATCCGAAGGAGGAAGGATGTCTGTTTTCTTAACCCATTAAACACTCTGGTATACCTTTTTTCCTTATCCCTCTCTCCTAAAAGTTAATATTTTGTTTGCTTGTGATGCCTGTTGCTAATCTTGCTGTTAACCTTGGGAATAAACATTGTTTACACCACAGGGTCAGAAACAGTCATAACAAAACAGCACTCAGTGTGATGAAGAAGACACAATGTATGTTCTAAAAACACGTGTTACAGAAGAAATAATAGTAAGTGTTAGTAAGGTTGTGCGATTTGTGGTAGTACCTCGCAGCTCTGCCATCTGTTGGGAATGTTAGGCCGTAACTTCTGCTCACACACCACCTTCCTCATTTCCTCCACTGATGGATCTGACTGGACCAGATCGTAATACGGCAGCTGGTAATCTTCATGTATACCTGAGTAAAAAGATCAGTGTGACTTGGGGGCAGGCTGCTCACTGAATTGACAACATAAAAAATATACTATTAGCTTGTTCTCCAGCATGTTACAAACATGATTACAGTGCATGATATTCACAAAAACAATAAATGGTTCTAATGAACAACAGCCAAAGTGATATTTAAAATGACAGATTATAGCTTACTGATTGTACCTCCAATCGAACATCTGCTTGCAATTTCCCAGAAGACCAAGCCCATGGCATAAATATCTGCTCGCTTGAATGACTCAAAATGTTTCATATTTATTGAATCGTCAAGTACCTCTGGGGCCATATACCTGTTAGGAGACAGTTTGGAGAATTGAATTACAATACAAAGAACATTGCCGTAAAAAGTTTGTTGTGACAATGGACTTAATTGGATGGATGTAATTAAAAAATAAAATCTGAAGCTCATAAAAAAGATCTGAACACTAATTAAGCCCTTCTGTGAAATGTTTTGGTGACAGCAATATCATACTGTCAGCAAAAATGTGTTTACAGAGTGATGGGATCAGACCAGGGATTACGGTGTGAGGCAGCAGGGCTAACCACTGAACCATCATGATGCCCTAAGAACGATAAATTCTTGACAAACTGAACAGGACTACCAAACATCACCAGATGTACATGACACAAATAATAAACTTAAATGGCACTGGAAATTCTTCCATTGTCTATGAGCAACATTGTATAATAAGCCATGGCTAATGTTTCCCTATAGCCTGACATTGATATTGACTTGATAGATATGAACTCTCTCTGCTTACATACGAATGATGTCACAGTATTGTACCTGTAATCTAGATTTAATTCAAAACTGGTAAGGCGGTGGGTGTTCCTCTTAGTTTTGATAGCACCTTAGTCTCAAGTGATGTCTTGAAGTAGCAACTCACAAATCACTGCCAAAAACCTCTTGGCAGTCTTAGAGGCATATCATAGCGAATATGAGCTGAGAATTGCTGTGTATTTGACAACATTCTTTCAATTACTACATATTCTCTCAACCCAGTAAAGTGTTAGTCCATTTATAACAGAATGAATATTAGACTGATATGGCTTTTGAGCATTTACAGTGAACAATACAGAACTGTAGCTTCTTTGGAAAAATTTTTAAACACATTACTTACGTTTTGACATTTAGTAGACACCCTTTTCCATACTGAATTACAACTGATACAATCTTACAACCCAAGCAATAGTAGGTTAAGGGACTTTCTATGATATAGGACCCAACAGTATCAGCATAGCATAGGTTAGTCCCTTAGGAACCACTAACGTCAAAATTCATACACAAGTTTTATGTTTGTGTTCAAGACAATGAGGATGCACATTTGCTTGATAAATACTTAGTGGAAAAAAATATATTTTAATTTTAAGTTCTTATTTTTTGTTAAGGGTATGTATGTCAAAGGCATTTAGATATAATAGGTGTTGTAGCTGCTGTACAAAAATGTATTTGGTTTTATACAAATTGAACCTTTATAACTAAATTGTAGGAGTGTAATGATGCACTCTGCTTACCGTTTGATTTTCTCTTGATTATCATTTTCACAACTGATAAAGCACATTGCTTTTTTACTTCAAACACTACACATTTTCTAGGATACGTTTTAAACAACCACAAAAAAATTCTAGACCTCCTGCAAATTAAAATAATTGTAATAGCTAGAAATATACACCAAGAGCAATCTTAAATTGAATAATCACAGTAAACAAACAAGCTCCCTGTGTTTATATAGCAAATATAAACTTATCAAATATCTGTTCATCCAAAAAACTGTTCTGGTTCAAAAGTTTTTGTTCTTTTGCTTCCCTGTTTCGATACTCTGAGATCCCAGAATAATGTAAACTAAATGAATAAGCACCATACCCCCGTAATACCCCCACTGCCCACCTGGCAACTCTGGTGCAAGGGTAGGAACAATGCTAGACGGGGTGCCAATCCATCGTAGGGCACACACAAAGACAGTCACACACTAAGGGCCACTTTAGATCCACCAATTAACCTAACATGCATGTCTTTGGACTGTAGAAGGAAACCGAAGTACCTGCAGTAAACCCACACAAACACAGGGATTACATGCAGACTCCACACAAAAGAACCCTGGCCACTGCACCCTGGGATTGAACCCGGGATCTTCTTTGCAGTGAGTGCTACTCACCAAGCCACCATGCTGCCCGTGATGAATACAGCCCCAAATCTTAAAAAGATGGTGAGACAGTGTAGAAAATGCAAAAAAATATATCAGGTTCATACCGTCTGCAACAATATAAAGGTCAAAGTACAGGTATCTCTCAGATTTTATAAAAAGGACGGGTATAATATCTAATGTAATATCTATGCACATTGTGGCATTTCCACAATGATTTTACACCAGGATAAGTTGTTTTACCTGGAGATTAGATCTGATAATGAACTGCTAGTAACTGCTATTCTGCTATAGATGTTGTCCTAACTCAAATCTTACCCCAAATTGTCACTTGTAATAAAACAGATAAACGAGTGTTTATAAATTATGTTTTTTTTCTGTAATCCAACCCAGAAACTATTTAGATCTAATTTAGGACTACTTCAGTAGCCTGAAAAAGATCCTAAATCTCTGTGGAGACATGCCTTATGGAAAATGCTAGGCACACCCTCAATGGCATCCTGTGACTCTGGCACAATCCAGCAATTATTTAAGCCCCAAGGAATATTAAATCAATTTGCAGAGCATTACCAAGCATGCTAATGTCTGACGGAATAACAACTTCTGAATTTCCGCCTCCCATGGGTCCATTAGTGCAAGACTGCAAAATGATCAAAATGTGACAGAACAGCAGCACATGCTAAATTTAAGGTTTGTGTGTGTAAGAGAGTTTTCTGCTGCAGTGGACAGCCTGTGTATTGGTATGAAAAGAGCATTTCCATGTGGTGACTCACAGGATTTCTTTTCCTTCACATCTCATGTGCTGCATCTTCTCCTGTCTTACCAAGGTCCCACTCATACTACATACATCATTCACTAACCACAACTATAAAATCCATGTAAAGCGATCATCAAACAATGTGTCTTCATAAATCTTATGTGCTGCATATATTAAACGGTCAAAAGACAAAGTAGACTCACTCTTAATCTAAAGTGTTATGAAAATGGTCAAATCTCAAACAAATTAAAAAGATTAAAAAGGTTTTGACATGATTAATGTTAAAATATTACAGACTCATTAGTTAATACAGGTCTTTACTACTGTTTAATTACACAAAGTTTACTCCATTACTGACTGTTCACGCAAGTAGGGATTAAACATATAATCAAGCAATTAGTGCAGAAAAGACACCTTGATACATTAAAAACTATTATTTTTTTTTTCTACTACTAATTTAAATTGTAATTTGTTATTTATTTTAAACTTATTTTCCTATAATTTAATAT
>JAUZST010000219.1:0-20515 GCA_034779995.1 Parotocinclus haroldoi | reverse complement strand
GTTTAGATTCAAATCCTAACCGACAAACCATTCAAATCCCAACCGACAAACCGTGATGTCATCACAGAGCGCTCAGACTCGGCGAAAGTATTGGGACGTTTCGTGCGCACCAATCGTACTTTTCCTCTCACGTGAGCCTGTGTGTCTTGCCCCGCTTTAGACCCCACCGCCCGCCGTACCGCTAAAGCAGGTCCTGCCACGCGCAGCCGCTACGCCAGCCAGTGGACTTTAAACCGACCTCACCAACCCATGTCCTCTCACACGCTCACTACAGACTGGCGCCTGCCCACTCCGCGTGCCACCGGCTCTGTGGACAAGGAAAGTGACAGCTACAGTGTGAGTCCCTCTCAGGACACAGGTAAAGATTTGATCCCAGATTCGGTCACGTTTCCGTTTTGGCTGGTATTGGATGGATGCGCGTGCCCGTTAAACCCTAATAAATGGTGTTTAGACCGAGCCCGGAGCAGCATGGTGTCCACAGAGAGCGCTTCCTCCACCTACGAGGAACTCGCCCGCGCCTACGAGCATGCCAAGATGGAGGAGCAGCTGCGCCACGCCAAGTTTACCATCACCGAGTGCTTCATCTCCGACACGTCCTCCGAACAGATGACGGCCGGCACCAACGACTACACAGACAGCATGACGTCCAGCACGCCGTCCGAGTCCGGCATCTGCCGCTTCACCGCCTCCCCACCCAAACCACAGGATGCCAGCCGGGTCATGAACATGGCCGTGCCCAAAGCACACAGACCCGGTGAGTTTGGGCCATGTTCGGGGTGCTTAAGGTAGCGTTTAAACAGAAATAAGATGTTTATTTGAAATAAAGTCAGACCGATAAGTGAACATAATGAGCAGGGTTAGATCTTACATTCTAGAATATGTTTGATTTAAAGACGTGCCAGGTTGGCACACGGGCAGCACGTGGGTTCGCCGGTTGATACGGGCAGGTAATAAAGGCTGTGTTGGTGTGTGTGGCTCCATCTGTGATTCTCCTGTCGTTGCTCCTTGTGTTACCTGCCTGTCCGGGGGTATCGGTTGCCTTGTGGACGTGGCCGTGGTGATCATCCACCTCACAGTCTGTCTGTTAGCGTCCAGAGGCCTCACACTGCTCTAGGGTTACCGGTCTCAGTTTAGGTTTACCCCTTCATTGTGATTGAGCAAGGGGCACCCAGGGGCCGGTGTTGGAACAGGTACCGTCTGTCAGTACACACTGACAAAAGCTGAGAAGCGATGGGCCTGGCAACGTTTTTTTTTCTTGCGGGATCTAGAAATCTGCTAAACCTTCTGTCTCCCTGTCTTTTTTTTTTGTTTTTCTTTTCGTCTCTGTGCAGCTGGTGAACTGGTCCACCTGCCCCCGTACCTGCGCATGGACTTCCTGCTGAACAGGGGAGCAGCCCATTCGGGCCGGGAAGCCACGGGGCAGACGTGTCTGGAGCCGCAGAGGAGCCGCTCGGCAAAGCGGCCGGCGGCGCTGCCACCGACGCCCTCGGAGACGCCTTCCACCGCGCCCGCCTCCTCCGGGCCGCCGAGCAGGGAAGCGGCACAGCAGTGGCAGCCAGGCTCAGCTTCCACACTGCCGCACCGAGAGCCGGGCGACCTGGCACAGGCGGCCAAACTCAGCAGCTCCCAGGAATCACTGTTGGACTCAAGGGGACACCTGAAACAGAGCAACAACCCGTACGCAAAGTCGTACACACTGGTATAACACAGGACCACGAACAGGGACCGTATGGTACCGCGCACACACACACACACACACACACACACACACACACACACACACTAAACGTTCCCACACAAGCACACAATTATCAGAACATAGGACGGCTGTGCTGCAGAGAGGAGCACTTTTCGGAGACGCAGGACCATCCGTGTAAATACAGAATTCTAAAAGAGAAAATCGATGTTCTTTGCCTTTTTTTTTTTTTTTTTCTCGATTTTTGTTATGTATCACATTGCTTATTTATATATATATATATATATATATATATATATATATATTTCTTTTTTTTTTTTCTCTTCTCACACTTTGTTTTTCCTCCGCCCCCCTCAGCCAATCCGTTTGGTTTTTGTTTCGTTTTTTTTTTATTTTTTGTTTTGCTTTTTACATTGTTTATCCTTTTTTTTAAATAACGCCATTAGAAAAATCACCAAGATTATTTATTTAAATTGACAGAGGAACTACTTTTAAATTTATATCAAGGATAATTCTATAGTCATTATTATTATTATTATTATATAAAATAGAGGAAAAAAAAATATCAAAAAATAGTAAAAAAAAAAGAAAAAAAAAAAAAGGAGGAACGTCATGGTACGTGAAATCACGAAAGGAAGCCGTTCCATTCTTTAATCCATTCCTTTTTTTTTTTATATTTTGTCGTCGGGATATGATCGATGATTGATGGTGGTTAACGTGTTGCCGTGGAAACGTCCACCAATTACAAAGGGAAGGTGGTTGAGAGCAGGACGGACGGACGGACGGCACGTATCCACTCTCTCAATCTCATCCGTTTAACGAACTTTCCAAGGACTGCATGTGAACCTGACGTGGGAACTCTCCGAAAAATCCACCGGACGGTTTGATTTGTCGCGCGCCGAGGAATTAATACGATGTTCATATAAATCTAAAGAGATCACTTTTATTTGTGAGTAACACAGGGGGAATGATTTGGTGAATAAAGTTTGCACACACCTGGTTTCATTAGGCAATCGCACTGCTTGGCTTTTCTTGTCTTCTTTTCCTGTTCGACCGAAATAAAGACGCTTGCTTTAAATTCTCCAAAAAGAAAAGAAAGCTTGAGCGGGTGATTTGGAGACCTGCTGCGTGGGGGACAGGGTCCTGTCTGGTCTGACCGGTTTGAATCGAGCAGCTTTAAAAGAAAAAACAAACAAAAACTGAATTGATTTACTAATCATTTTGTAACTCTTGGACGCGGTGGATTACTAACAAACCTGAATGTACTGAGTCATGAATAATGGATAACTTAGAACATGATCAATAATAAAGGGACAAACAAAAGAGACGGTTTCGAAATAATAATTATACAAGCTGATCAATCACTCTCCTCTTACCGATCTGGATTATTAGTTTGTGCTGCCATGACATGTTCCTCAGTCTGGATACAAATCTTATAAATAGTCTTAAACAAGACCTTATATATTTTATTATATAGAGTTTAAAAATGTATGTTTGCTTCTCCCTCTCTTTAGGGTAAAGAGGCGGTTTAAAGAGGGTTCTGTAGGTAATCACACTGTGTGTTTGGGAATCGGTTTCAGTATAAAGAGGAATAAAATCTCCCATAGGAATAACACTGAGGTGATGTTTAGATTCAAATCCTAACCGACAAACCATTCAAATCCCAACCGACAAACCGTGATGTCATCACAGAGCGCTCAGAGACCCCTTATTACATCCACTGATACGCAAACACACACATTAGAATAGTTTCATAATAATCTCATTCCCAGAAATTGGATCTGTCCTTACAAGCCAGTAAAGAAAAAACAGTTCAGCCCAGTTTTGATTTGTAACCATAATTCTGTTCTGCTCTGTCTGTTTACATTTCGGTCCTTATTTGCTGCTTATGTGACGTAATAATAACAATTTATTGAATCATAGCAGATTTACTTACAGGGCTCAACGCTGGCAGCTTGCCAGAGGTGGGAACTGAACGTGGTACCTTTTTCTTCTTCTCCTAGTTCCACTTTTCTTCATGTCATTTATTGACGAATACATGATTAAAGAGCTGTGACTGCTCCGCCATTATTGCAGAACCATTCATTCATTCATTCATTCATTCATTTTCATACCCAGCACAGGGTGGCGTGGAACTGAGACTCAAGGGCACCACTGGGCACCGTAGGGCACCATCAAGGTAAGAACCAACCCAGTGAATCACAGGGCATAGTGCTTAGTGGTTTGCTAGATTTTTGGTTGAAGCTGGTTCCACACCTGGTTACCTGGCTCCTTCCGTTTGGTGGTGGTGGCGTTTTGTAAACACGTTTACCTGCTGAGGGCACCAAATCCTGCACTGTCTCTGTTTAGTGTGACGAAGCTGCTGATGCTGTGTAAGCGTCCCCTAAAATCAAAACCAGCTACAAGATCAGTCACTTCAGTTTTGTTGACGGGACTAAAACTTAGAGCTTAAATCCCAATCCTCGTTTGTAAGTAATCCTGATGAACCTCGGCTCGTTGGACGGATCAGGCTCCTCTTTAAGAGCTTCAGATAACACGATTAAACCCAAGCTAATGTTTTTATAATGTGTTTCCTCTACTTGTATAACTCTAGCGTTGCTGCTTTGTTATGGCTGGCATCGTTGCTATGGTAATGTGTGCATGGGGTGGAGTAATAGCTGAAATTATCGGACAAAACTGGCATTCTTAGAACTCCGTCTCTCAGCCAATCAGATTACAGGATGGGTACTAAGTGTGGTATAATCGCTATTTTATTATACACGTCATAATATCGTATTGCCTTTTAGTCTTTTATAGTTTATACATTTTCTCTTTATATATATATATATATATATGTGTATATTTAAATTTTTTTACACTTTGATTAATCACCGTAGAACCGTTTATGAACGGGATTTTCCTTGCCGCTGTCGGCCCAGCTTTGCTCAGATCTAGAGATTTATAAATCTGCTCCGTTATAAAGAGAGATACAGAAATGAATCAAACTTGATTTGTCCCGGTTTTGAGGTAACAGACGAGACACGGTGACTCTACAGACTCAAGGATGTTTATTAGATTTTCCTCCTAATACTGAATTCAGTTGCATCGATTAAATATAAAACACAATCGTGTAAATAATGTCAGGGATGATCTGTAACAGAGGGAAACACCGGGAGCGATTACCTTATGGGCTAAATCTAGAAATGGAATAAAAGATCAAATGAAAGAGGACATCATGAGATTAGATTTATACAAAGTACCTCCATCAGGTTGAGGATAGAACCATGAGGACCTAAAATAAGCCTACAGTATTAGAGAATGAGTAATAGAGAGTGTTTGTATGAAGCAGAATGAAATGATTTCACATAGAGCAGGAACAGCACAATAACAATCATCTCTAAATAAGAAAGTGATTTACACAGCAGCTGAACTTTCACTAAGCATTACAGGTTTGACCCATTACAGGTTCCTGCTCCGCCCCCAGCTTCCCACCTTGAGTCCGTTCAGAGAGGATCATATTTCTCATGCAGCATCACACCACAACACCATGGTGATCCAATCAGGAGGATCGGAGTTTCCTCCGAAGCTACTACGACTTTTCTACAGTCTTCTTCTTCTGGAACTTCCTGAACTGTGACTGGATGGCAACGGCCGCCTTTTCAGTCTCGGGGGCGTCCATGTCGATGTCAAAGTCCTCTGGGACGTCCTTCTTGGACGCATCTGGAGAAGAAGATGTTTTTGAGGATTAGATTAAAGCTAAACACCGAAATGCACCAAAAGGGGCTGGAATCACGACGGCTTTGGTAGGAAAAACTTAAGTGTTTGGCTTTCCTCAGCATGTTGGTGCCATTACTGATCAGGAGTCCAAAGGCATTTGAATTTGTGTTCGCCTGTTCTTCACTGGTCCATGAGTTGACCGTGAGGACCAACAGTTTGCCAGCCCTTTTGCCATATTCAGTGTTAAAGATCTATCATCATGTTTGAGTGTTGGTGGGATTTTGAGGACACTGTGATGTTTCTAACATCGCTTTCTGTTCTTCATGGACCATTTAGCATGGAAGGATCTAAATGTGGACCATCTGTGTACTTCGTATTGTCTGATGGGTCTTGTGGAGAGAACAGGCCCTCTGTAGCTGGGGAAATCACATTATCCTAATGATACGCAGAACTAACGATTAAAAGAATATATTCATCTTATATGCGTGACGGAAAACAGCCGTCGCTTTTCGAACAATGGCAGCACGTAGAGACTTAAAGTGTGTAGTGATTTGAATTTGTTTTAGTTGACTGGGTATAAAATCTTTTAGAGAAAAGAAAGCGTCTGAGCTAAGCCTAAATCCTACAGTTCGGTGAGAAATGGCTCGTGTTGGTGTAAATATTACACTTCTGCATTACCCCTGGCGTTTTAACCAGCACTTAAGTCTTCCAAATCCCTGGGAAGAAACGAGACTTTCTAAATCTACCGATTCATTTCAGTCAACCGATTCAAAAAGCTGTGAGACGCCATACAACAGCGACATCTACTGGCCAGATGGGCGTAACTGCCCAAACACCACAGAAACGAGAATTTGAACAGAATTTGTTCTTTTTTTTTCTCTTATTGTTGTTCTGTACTTTACTAGGCATGCTAGGCTTTCAAACTGGGTCTTAAATCAAAAAGTCGAAGACGTGCCCGGCTTTATTTATTTCATTTTATTTCATATAAGTCACAATATCACATCAGTGCTCATGCTGGATGTCAAGCACATTTCCGTCGGGCCAATTTAGAATCACCAATTTGAGCTCGCCTCATGTCCATGTGGGTTTACTCAGGCTACTCTGCTTTCCTCCCACTTTCCAAACACGTGCAACATTAAATAAATAATTAAACACACCGCTGAACGTTTATTCTCTTTAACGGCCTTAACAATTATACAGCGTGCGAATAATATTAAGCCCAAGGAGAGTTCCGCGGATCATCACAGCTATTTACGATAAAACAGTCCTCCTTATGTTCTGCTGCTTTCATGGAACAAAGTAAAGAAACTAAAATCAACTAAATAAGCCCTGAGTCTTACCCATCATGCTTTAATACTAAAAAACATGTTGCTAGAAAGGTTTAGCGGGTTTAGTGATGGGAGTTTGGTGTGAAATCAGAGTTGCAGTCGTTGAACTGTTGTATAAAAGGGAAATAAAAATCTGTCTTACATATATCTTATTCCCCTCGGAATGGCAGAAAACTAGTACAAGCGACACCTGCTGACAGAAAAGAGAAACGCAGATTTGGAAGGCAGTAAACATGGTAAGTTCGGGTTTTATAAAAGATCAGAATATAAAATATGGCTGTACGGTAAAGTGCGGTACTAAACGTGTTTTAATTCCTAATTAAAACAGACCAGATGAAACAGTGGTGACAGATTTACTTTAAAAAAAAAAACTGTTCTTCCAGTATTATTAGTAAATTGCTGCATCTTTTGTTTTATGTTTTAAACAGAACCGAGCACAGAGATCAGACTTGGGCTCTGAACCCGGAACATCCTCGTAACAATCAGGATTTGGGTGTGTTTGGAATATGAAACGAAATCGAGTGCGGTTTTGTGAATTGGGCCCTCAGAACCCAGATTTCCCAGACGATCTCTTACATCATCGTGCCGTGGGATGATTTCTGTGTTTAGCAGAGCACATCTGTCCCAGCCGGGAGCTCGTTTAACCCCCTGAGGTGTGCAATTATGAATGAGGAACGTGTGCTGAGCCTCTGGAGCAGAATGGGGCTCAGCTGGCAGGATGCAAAAAATTAGACGAATTAGATTTCTATTATACACGTTATTATGACGCCGTGATGACGGTGCCACAGTCACGGAGCAGTTTAGATCCTTTGCACGTAGTGTTTTATTTGAAATAATATCATGGATGAAACACACAGTATAGTCACGTTTAGCACAGTGATGCAATGCTTCATAATTCTTTGTCTCCTTGGCGTTATTCCTCCCTGCGATTCCCTTTTCTGTCAGCAGGTGTCGCCCGGGTTTGAGCCACTTTTGCGTCGCTCAGACATGAATTAGGTGTATATAAGTGCCATTTATATTACCTCGGACACAAAAGCAAACGGACGGTGACGTTGGGCCTTGTTACCTGTATTTGTTTATGGTCAGGGTTAGTTATTATAAACGATTTGTGCCCGAAGCAAAGCATAAATAAAGACGAGGGCGTACCTTGTCCTCCTGATGTTTTGGTGTTTCCACCCATTGCCCCAGATCCTTTGGTCTAGAAAAGACAAACAGAGTAGAAATTGCGCTAACTGTATAAACAGGAACCAAAGGAAAGGGAATCAGGGTCTCCGTTCCTCATGCATAAATAGTGAAACGCCATGCTCGGTGAACATTTGGACAGTTTTCTGGTGCTTCTGGAATAGCGGGGGCCATGTTTTAACAC
Source organism: Parotocinclus haroldoi (assembly GCA_034779995.1). Taxonomy (NCBI): domain Eukaryota; kingdom Metazoa; phylum Chordata; class Actinopteri; order Siluriformes; family Loricariidae; genus Parotocinclus; species Parotocinclus haroldoi. The sequence continues at coordinate 12,429 of JAUZST010000219.1, read as the reverse complement.
ACGCTGTCCATGGTGACGTCCAGGGTATATGTGTTTATTTAGTTATTTGTTTGTTTTGTTCCGTTTGTCATGCTTTAAGATATGTGTATGAATAAAGACTGACCACAGCTCTTCTGTTGAATCCCATGTACAGGCCCGTAATATCAGGGTCCACAAATCTCCTGCCTGCCCGAGCTGTAAGCGCTCCACCGGTCGGGGAATGCTTTATGATGCTGACCAAGCACTAGCACGATGCAGCTTCTTCATCCTGGGTAAGTGCTGCTCTTACTGCTTATTTCATTCCAAAGCAGTTCCACTGACAGTTCATTACTGGCTTTAGTACGGACGGGACCTAAGCCTAAGCCTAATTTTAAATCGCTGTAAGGTTCCGTACCAAAGTGTCTCTAGCCTCAGGACGGAGGGGAACTGTGCCAGGGGGGAGAAATAAGATTGAATGTCTGAGGGAGAAGGATGCCAGGGCGTGGCATTCGGGGACATTTTGTACCAGGAGAGCAAAGGCTGACTCAGCACGAGCGAAGCTGGACCAAAGTGTCAGACCTGCCTCCTGTGTTTCATTCTGTGCTTGGAGCAGTGACTACTCCGTACCAGGTCCACCCCCTTGTTCCTTTGGTGACTGTAGAACCAGCTTGAGATGGTTTGAGCTTCTCTCGTCCAGTTTCGGCGAGCCCTTGTGAATTTGTGTTATGTTGATTGTTCAGAGATGCTCTTCAGTTGCTTGTTTATTCTGGCCATGCTCCCTGAGAGCTGCCCTCAATGGAATAGAATCAGGTGCCGCCCTCTGATTGGTTAGCGAGCATTTAAATGACTTTGACTGTAATTCCTGGGACAAATCAAGGGGTTATTTTGTTTACCTTAGCAACTGTCGTTAGTGAACATTTACGCCGCACCGCGACCCCTCCCTAAACGCCTTAATCCTGTTAAACAATAAATATTTAGATATGAACTGTAATTGCCGTAGATACCGCAGAGTAAATGTTAACGAGGGCAGTCCAGTTTGTTTCATTCGTTCTTTCTTTGAATTCACAAGGCTGTTTCGTTTTCTGATTAGTAAACAGCATTGGGATTTGTAGCTTAACTCTCCCATTTCATCTCGCGTGTGTGTGTGTGTGTGTGTGTGTGTGTGTGTGTGTGTGTGTGTGTGTGTGTGAGATTTAATACTGCAAACTCTGCAATTAAGCTGCATGAGAGTCTCCGTTTGAGCCAGCTGAGCCAATTTGATACCCTAGTAAGATCGTAAGAGCGCTTCTGAAGCTTCTGGCTCATTTCAGGCAAATCAGCATTTAGATTTTTTCTTTTTTTTTTTTTTACATTTTCACATTTGGAGCTGAGAGCCGGGGTACGACCCGATACCAAATGAACCCTTCAAGATGAAACCCTTAAATTTTCACCCTTCGTTTTAAGCCAAATTGATTTACAGAGCAGCGTGGGGGCGAGGCTTCACATGTGCATCAATCTTATTTAAACCCTCAAACCTGCTCACAAACCCCCCCCCCCCTCCCACCCCCTGAATTTGGGGTCGGTTTATGAATTGAGGTCGAACCAAAAACACGGCTCAGGTCCAAAGTCTGGTCAAGATCTGCAGCCAATCCCAAATGTATCAAGCCTGGGGCGACAGCGGCAAGGAAAGTATATTAAAAAAAAAAAATAGAACCCTTGTTAGGGCTACACCTCGACCCCAACCCCCGACCTGTTCCCAGAATAAATCTTAAACTAAAGTAGATAAAGAATAAGAAGATAGTCATAGTAACCAAACCGAAGCTTATGAAAACATGTGGAGTAATGTGAGCGTAAATGGATTATTATGAAGAGTAGAATGAAATAAGAGAACACGCACAACTTAAAAAGGCAGGCACCGACCTTCCTAAACCAATCCCCTGACCTAAACCAAATGGGGATTTTATGGGGGCACTTGAAGCCAGAGAGACATCCGTGGAATTTGAGCGCTGCTTTACCCAATATTAAAAGATCTGTTTATATAAAGATCTTTTTGGTGATAGATCACAGTGGATCAGACCAGAGTGTGTGAATACGGTAACGGTCTGTGATGGCCCATATATAAATGATTAGTATATTACCTGTACGTGGTATTCAAGCAGGATAAATTCCATATGGTTTTTATGTCTTGTTACACAGTGAAAATGTTAAATAATGGATATGCTAGTGCTAGCAGCCAGCGAGAGACGATAGGATGACCGTACACTCAGGTCCTTTCTTTCTTTTAACTCGGCAGTCCAGGTTTAAACCATGAAGTTTTGTAATAAACATAAAAACCCTAAACCCTTCTTAATCTAAACCAAACGGCCACAATCGAGTTCTCCTGTCTGGGTTATAAGTCTGATTATGATGGTGAAGAATGGAAAGACTTTGGTCGTATCGCACACTCACCTCACTCATGGCTTTTCGGGTCTGGTGGCTCTTCAGTCTGGCCTGCAGCTGCTTTCGGCTGCTTCTCACCCTCAGTACCAAAGCTTTAAAGCCTTTCCTGAGGCATCGTGTTTCCAGCCGACCAATGAGCAGAGCGGAGCATCTCGAGCCTCCGCCTCTCGCTTTATGAGCCGCTCCGAATGACGGGTCGTATTGGAACAGAGACAGGAGCTTTTTCACTCCGGCCCCCCTGTGATGCACCGACTGCTGCCCTTACAGAGATCTACAGAGCACCGGCCTGTTTAGGATCAGGATTCATCCAGGCGTGGTCATGCTATCGCATACACTCCGGCTATCGGAGCATTTTTAGACGTTCAGACGGAGGGCCTACAGTTCATAAGGGCTTACCAAAACCGGACGACAGAGCATTAAAAACGTCTCGCTTTCTGCCGCGACGTTCGGACGATCACGTTCAAATTTTGGCCCGAACAACATAACAAAATGCTGGATCCATTTTGAGCATCGTTTAAACCCCACAGCCTGCCTGAGTATTGTGGCTGACCGGGCGCACCCCTTTATGCCCGCTCTTCTTCTGATTGGTAGGCTCCTTCCAGCAGTGCTCAAAATGGTTCCTGGATCCATGGTCACGTGATCTCAGTTTAGCAGAGCAGATTTGGGACGGGGTGGAACGGGAGATTCGGATCGGGGGTGCACCAGTATAGGTGGGGGGGGTTGGGGAATGGGATCCAGAAACATACAGGGGTTAGCCTGAGGTTTCCAGCTTGTGGTTTTTTGGAAGCGAGCCTCCACTGCATATTGATGACGATACTAATTATGATATGGCTGACTGCATTATTCATGACGACCAGTCTCGTTTTATTGAATTGCAAAACGTAATGGAAGGACACTAAGCTAACTCATTGACATTATGACCGATGCAACCCGACCCGTCTCAGACCAGCCGAAAAGCGAGCGTGGAAGTCCTCGAGACTCGGGGGTGAGATGCACTGTCGCTCGCTGACATCCCACTCGTGGAAGGCAACTTAAAACCTTTTGTAGCTCGAGTGACTCTGTGCTGGAAGAGAAAACGTAAACAGCGCGGTCATGTAATAGCCTTCTCGTATCGCAGGCGCTTCGTCTGCCGCGGCGCAGGAATGCCTGATTTATTCATCAGCTGCCACTTTGATGGAAGATTAAGTGAAAAAAGAGATCGCTCAGATACTCGGGCCGTGGCGAAATCAGAGAGAACGACACAATTGGCCTATTGTTTGGCGAGATCGTCCTGGGAGAACTCGGCCGGTGTCCGTTTTAGGATTTGAATTGCATTGCTCAAGTAAAAGTAACCGAAGAATGGTACGGTTAACAAATTACGTCGTGGCACCTAGCATAGAAGGGGACAGCTCAGTTACTTCTGATTGTTTCTGTGCACCTTTACAGTTTAGCATGGCCGCTGAACATGGCATGGGAACATACATGTACACGAGCAAAAACGATTCAGTAAGTGATTTATACAGTCAGTGTTTGTGCCATGAGGGGAGATAGTAGCTTCTGCTGTACCGTCGAGCTCATGCTGGAAGCATGAACCTCATCCTATTGTTCCCCCACTGCTAAATCCTCATCATCTGACCCTAAGCTTCAGTCCTAACAGTATTTAGATAATAAACTGCTAATCACACAGAAAAGAATCACTAATCTATCGTAGGCAGATTGTTCTTAAGATCCATTATTCTACCAACAGAAGAAGAACCCGGGTTCAGATCCAAACTACAGGATCCTGTTCTGATTTAAACAAGATGATCTTAATGCCAATCTTGTACGAGTCTGAATCGTTAAAGTCCGAGTTTGTGCACCGTGAGCAGCTCGGTCGGGTTTAAACAGTGGCGAAAGAAAAGGAGGATCCGCTGGAAGAGACGAAGCTGCTGATGCTGTATAAGCGTCCCGTAACATTTCCAGGATCTAAACCAGCTACAAGATCAGTCTTGCTTCCGGTGGACGGGACTAAAACTGATCTTCAGTGGCGCTGCCCAGGATGTCTGATTGTTTACTTCAACTTTAGAGCTTAAACTCTATCTGCCCTATAAGCTGCTGCTTTGCTATGGCTGGCATCGTTGCTATGGTAACGTGTGCATGTGGTGAGGCAGCAAGCCGAAAAGCTTAATTATCGACTGGCAAAACTGGCATTCTCTCAGCGTCTCTCAGCCAATCAGGTTACAGGGTGGTGCTTTGCCCAAGTTCAATAACTCATCGTTGGAACTCTTTATTACTGATTGTAAGGTTACCAATCGTTAAGGGGAATTAAGCGGGCCCGTTTTTGCTTACGTGATGCTTTTGTGTTTTTTCCCCCAGTGGGAGTGCAGCAGTCTCGTCTGTAGATCTCCGATGCTGAGGGAGGAACGGTCGGCTTTTCGTTTAGGGCCTTGTATTGACTAAGATGCTTGTGAGCCTGATTATTTATTTGCTCTTTGTTGCTCTGGTGCTTTTGATGGGCAATATGACATTGTCGCTGCCAGTAAAGAAGGCATCTGGGGTGGGAATCGATTGGGCCCTGCTATCAATTCCTGTAGGGCAGGGCAGGGCTGGGCCAGCGGTCAATGTACATGCATCAAATCCACTCCGGGTGAACGTACTCGGTGTTTTGGAGTATTCATGGATTGCTGTCTAATGCAGCTTTAGTTTACCGAAGATAATCGATATGCATGTATAGATCGTGTCTGGATCCCACAAAGTTCCCTGTGGATTCTGGATGTGCCAGTTTAAAGCCTCCTCCACGCTGGGCCATACTGGTAGGGCTGGTCTTGCTGGTCATCGCCGACATGTGCCAGTCCTTAGGTGGGTTTCTAAGGCCGTTCCCATTCCCAATGAGGTTCGTTCAGACGGCGCTGTCCCTTCCCCACCCTGCAGTGGCCGAGGAACGCTATATTAGTGCCACCCTGGTGACATACAGTGGCTTGTCTCATCAGTGCCACTTACTCATACATCAGCAGCAGCACGCTCCAGCTCAAAGTGCTGATCGGGGCTCTTTCTGGAGCAGCGTGGTCGTAGGAGAAAGCATCTCAGGCGCAGTAAAGATTACACTGTCAAGGTGAAATCCTTTCTGAGAGCATTAGTCACCGTGACAGGTTCATGCCTCCATCTTTCTTAATCTCTCATTGTTTTGGAGTTTATTTCCTCTCTGAGAGCCGTGCAGGAGCCGTTACTGTCCTGTTCCCTTGCTAGGCGAGGGAATGACGTTATTTTCGCAGTAAGAAGATTGCCCGTCGTGGCTTTGAGCTGGAGTTCAGAGTTCAGTTCTCAATCGTTTTTATGAACGCCGTGATCATCAAGCTTTGCTTGGGCCACTGCTGAAGGCCCAGAGCTGGGGGTAATTAGCGATGGGTACTGCGGCTAGCTCTTTTCTGCTTTAAATACTAAATGGGTCCAAAAGAATATTTTCCTGTAGAACGGCGTGACGTGATCGTACTGTAACTGTAAATCCAACAACAGAGAAGAAAGCAGAAACCACAACTGTTCAACTGTCTTTTAATTTTTCGCAATATCTCAGCAGCGGTAAATGAAAGTGCTTTTCACGACGTCTTCACACACACATAAAGAAGTCGGTGAACATTATGGCGAACTGTTCAAAACACGCATTACAAAATCAACTGCATTCATCACAGTAAAAAAAAGCTACAGGTAGCATCATAAAAAAAAAATAGTGTTTTTATTTTTAATCTTCCACGAGGTCTCAGCCGAGGCTCTCCGTCCGGATCGGGAGTCCGTCAACAAATCTGAAATCTTAACACAACAAGAGTCGCTTATTTTTATTGTATTTTGTTTATCAAATACAAAAAGGGAGTCTTCTCCCCAAACACCAGATCAGTACCCAACACCACATATAGGCTGAATCACAGTGACTCTATGGCTCCTTCTAGTGGTAAGAGAGGAGAATAACACAGACCTCGGTCAGTCCTCTGCTTCCTCTTCTTCTTCTGCTTCTTCTTCCTCCTGCGTGTAAAAATAAAATCAAGTTTCTATAATGGATTTTTGATTCTGAACAAATCCTAGCATGTAACGGAGTGCAGTTATAAATGATTCACACCACATTGTTTTGGGCCACACCATCTAGTGTGTATTTTAATCTTAAAACGGTCTGTTTAATCTGCATCTATTAGATCCATTAGTGACAAAGGGTTATTTAAAGCTCATTTATAGCACAGGTAAAAACAGAAACAGCACGTCCCTAATAATGGGTAAATCCCAACACAATAACCCTCACCCATCAAAACCCATGCCGTGTAACCAGTTACACCAATATACCTCTGATGCTGGGGCCTCGTCTTCCTCCTAAATCACAGAAAGAGCAGCAAGGATGTTTATTTAATCATGATTTCAAATATAATCACCCCAAAACAATACCATAAGTTTATATTCTGTCCAAACAGGCTAGAAAACAGAATCAGTTCCTGCCTAGTTAAAAAAAAAAGAACAGTTCTCGCTGAACAAATTAATCTAAACGTACGAAGTCCTTAGGCATGGAGAGATGATCCAGTGGTCTGCACATCTGCTGTGATTTGGGTGGAAAGGAGAAAATGGCAAAAAAAAAGCGAGACGGGGAGGGGACAGAGGGGACAGAGGTCTAAATTCAGCAGAGACTGAGAATGTTAAGTAGAGAAGGAGGACACTATGTGAGACGGTACAATATGAGTGAGGAGCTGTTTTGGTGTTTGGGTCAAAGTCTGATTTATTTCTATTGTCCTTTTTTTTTTATAATGCCGCCATTTTTCAAATCAACCTTTAAGATCTAAAGCAGATTCCAAACTGAGCGAACCTAAGGCGACGGCGGAAAGGAAAATCCCTGAACGTTATAAGGAAGAAACCTTAAAAAAAAAACCTGATCTGCTTACAGAATAGATGTTTATATATAAGAATTAAAGTGAGTGACATAGATGGTGACAGTTTAAATAAACAGAAGCTAAATATGAAAATGAAAAGATAACATAGAGAAAATATGATCATTAAAACTAGATCTTCATTTCCTGAAGGAACTACGACAGGTTTTAATGTGGCAAGTAGAAGGAACATGGCTTGTGCCAGGGCGTGTCTCAATAATTTTAAATAATGTGGTGTTCCTAGGTGGTTGCTGTGGTATCCAAACTGGTTGCTATGGTGTTGCTGGGCGGCTGCCATGGTGTTGCTATGGTGTCCCAGATGATTGATATAGTGTCCCAGGTGGTTGCTATGGTGTTGCTCAGTGGTAACTAGGCAGTTGCTATGCGTCCCAGGTAATTCATAAGGTGTTGCTAGGTGGTTGTTATGGTGTCCCAGGTGGTTGCTAAGGTGTTGCTAGGTGGTTGCTATGGTGTCCCAGGTGGTTGCTTAGGTGTTGCTAGGTGGTTGCTATGGAGCACCAGGTGGTTGCTTAGGTGTTGCTAGGTGGTTGCTATGGTGTCCCAGGTGGTTTCTTAGGTGTTGCTAGGTGGTTGCTATGGTGTCCCATGTGGTTGCTAGGTGGTTGCTATGGTGTCCCATGTGGTTGCTTAGGTGTTGCTAGGTGGTTGCTATTCTTGTCCCAGGTGGTTGCTTAGGTGTTGCTAGGTGGTTGCTATGGAGCAGCAGGTGGTTTGAATGAACAGTTGAATATATGAATTGTTGAAGTAAAGCCACTCATAAAGAAAGATTTGATACAAAGTGAATGAAAGAGTTTGGTTTGATCTACCTCGATCTGTTGAAGTTCTTCCTCCTCCTAAGGACGAACAACAATGGGTCAAAAATCAGCGGTCAAATATCGGAGAAAAGGGGCGAGAGGTAAGAAGGAAACAGAACAGAGAAGCTTGGGATCAGAGGATCAGGAGCAGGACTGGAAAGAAACGAGGTTATGGAAGGAACTGGGGAACGGAATCATTTAATGCTGTTAATGTCGTCAGTCATCACTGTAAAGCAAACCCATGTACATTATACAGACAAAGGTGTGTGTGTGTGTGTGTGGAGACCCAAACAAATTCTCCTACAGCGGCCCTTCATCTAAAACAAGTCATAAAGCAACTTTATGGACCTTTATTACCTATAAATGTGCCATATTAAGAGATACTGCTGCTGTTGAAATAGCAGAACCTCATTCACAGAAGGGGTGTCCACAAACTTTTGTCTGTATAGCGTAGTTTGGACGGTGAAAGAGAGAAAATGGGTCCGAGAGAAGTTACCTCAGATATTAAGTCCTCTTCTTCCTGTGAGCAATCATACAGAGAGAAGGAGGAGAGAGCAGAAAGGGTTCAAAGATACAGTAAAGAGAGAGAAATGAGGACAGATCAGAGCGCCGTTTAAAAACCGATTAGAAACAGGTTTATTTTAGTTTTATATTAGGGCTGTAACTATGGGACGGAATGTTTTATAGCCATGTTCTGTTTAGGACGTCTGCTGCAATTGGACTGCTTGAACATTAGGGGGCGTACATCATCACACGGATTGCTTTCTGTTAAACCAGAACCCCTGGCAAAAATGATGGGATCAGCAGTCTCTGAGGACGTTCCTTCAGTTGTTTCATTTAGTAGGGGAAAAAAAAAACTTAAGGCAGCTCAAATGGCAACTTCCTGGCTTTAAGAAACACTGAAAGAAATCAGGAAAAAGAACTGTGGTAGCCAGTAACATTTAGAACAAGCGCAGGTAATGTAAATTATAAAATCACTCAGTTCTGAGGGGAAAAAAAACCTCATGGAATCACCCTGCAAATGTTCATTACAAACACGAACACCTGCATCCGATTCAATCTGCTCGTTAGTGTGCAGGTAAAAAAGGAGCGATCACACCTTGGAGAGCTGTTCCAACACCAGAAATGTCAACTGAAACGAAGCAGAGGATTATCAAAGTCCCCAAAGGGGGGAAATCATCACGCAGGGGTGCACAAGATGTTGGTTGTTCACAGTCAGATGTGTCTAAAACCTGGACCGAGCACAAACAACATGGGAAGGTGGGTAAAGGCAAACATACTGGTAAACCAAGGAAAACGTCAAAGCGTCAAGACGGGAAACTTAAAGCAATAAGAAAATGTACAACAAAACAAACGAGGAACAAATGGGAGGACACTGGGGTCAACGTCTGCGACCGAACTGTAAGAAACCGCCTTAAGAAGACAGGATTTACATACAGAGAAGCTAAAAGAAAGCCATCGCTAACACCTAAACAGAAAAAAAACAAGGTTACAATGGGCTAAGGAATGTCATTATATATGCATTGGGCAAGGTGATGTTGTTGGAACTTTTGATTGTTGCTGTTCCAGTGAGATTTATGCAGACGATTGTCTGAAGAAAACACGCAGATTTCCCCAGTGATTGATGATATGGGGCTGCATGTCAGGGAAAGGCACTGGGGAGATGGCCGTCATTACGGCTTCAATAAACGCACAGGTTTACATTGACATTTAGGACACTTTTCTTATCCCATCGAATATATACGAAAGGATGCTCGGGGATGATGGAATCATTTTTCAAGATGATAATGCATCTTGCCATGGAGCAAAAGCTGTGAAAACATTCCATACGGTCAACGTCATGGCCCGCAAACGGTCCGGATCTCAATCCGATTGAAAATCTGGGGTGGAAACTGAAATCAGAAGTGTGTGGTTCCTGTAAGCAGAATATTACTGAAGCTACAAACTCAAACCAGAAGGTGGAATGTGAATCAGGCTCAGCATGCCAACGTAAAAAAAAAAACCCAAATATAATAATAATAATAATAATAATAATAATAATAATAAATGCATTACTACAGATGCAGATGGAGAGTGAAGTGAAATGAACCAAAGCTGAAAGAGAAAGAGGAGACGCGATTGTCTTGGCGAGTATTTTTCGTGGAGTTCGTACGTTGTTTAAACGGGATCGACTCCCAAACACACAGCAGAGCACACAAACGCTTCGGCATTTATTCCTCACACAAACGAGAGCGTCTGAATAAATATGATACTCCACTAAAGTATAGATAGTAAAAAGCAAACTTAAGCCCAAATAAACGTAGCTTAAATAAGAACAAAAGGAAATGACTTTTTTTTTTTTTTTTTTTTTTTTTTGGAGAACTGAACCTAAGAATATTCTTGAACTTCTCAGGAACTGATTGTTCGGATTTGTGGTAGGACCCAAAGATGCGGGGACCGAGAAATCCCACGGCGTATGATAATAATGGGGAAATAATATAGAAACAAAACGAATCCTGTGGATGCAGAAGATGAAGATGAACGAACGCGGAATGGAGAGTTTGAATGATGAGGATGAGTTAGCTGAGCTGCTCTGGTAACGTTAGGCTGTAATGAATAAAGAAATAAAGAAATGATCTGTTAGAGTGTTTGTTTAAACACGCCAAACAACCATCTACCTCTGAAACTGTGGGATCATCTTCTGCCTGGAATGAAACACCAGCCTTTAGAGTAGCATGGTTTCATCATCCTGTTAAACTTTATACATCATTCCAGAAGTTTGTTTTTATTTTTTATAACGGAGCATTGTCTCAAATATATAGCTTTATAATCTTATATGATCTTAAAAGGCCAATCTCAAATAGAACAAGCCTAGAGCAACAGTGGCAAGGAAAAAAAAACTCCCTGAAAGTTTTAAGTAAGAAACCTTGAGAGGACCAAGATTTCAAAAGGGAGCTAATGGTCACTGATGATGCTGATGTTTCTGGAATGATTTTCCCTAAAGTCTTTCGTTTTCAAATATATTTTCCTTACCTTCTCTTCTTCTTCTACTTCTTCTTCTACTTCACCTTCCTGCCAAAAAAATCAGAAATCAGTCTGAGGCAGGGCCACTGTGGTCACCTTTGTGAATATGAATTTATATCTTATCACGGACAATTTAATTAATCAGAGCTGTACCTGATCATTAACTTCTAACCACAGAGCAGCTCCAAACAGGGCAAATGAGGACCTGGCAACCCATAATAACTAACTTTTTAAACACGTGTTATGTATGAATCTGCACTTGTTGCTAAGTTTTAAACTCATTTGCCAGCTGCATGTGTTATTCTTAGCTCAGAAAATGGTACGTTTGGACCAGGGGCCATTCCACACGGCTGCCCAGGGCTCTGACCCGTCATGGCACGGACCCTCTGAGACCTCTGATGGTTCCCCGTGGATTTCACTATGAACCTTTGGCTCATGCTGGGAGATAATGTGAGTATTATTAGGATTTACCTGCTCTTCCTCCTCTGCAGATTCCATTTTCTGTTAGAAAGATGAAACAAGTCATAAAAAGTCTCAGTTAGAACTGGTACTAATGCCTGGTGTAGAGATTCTCTATAGCCAAAAGTTTGTGGACGCCTGATTATAAAAAATAAAACCCACGTGTGTCCGTATGGAGCTTGTTCGCTTTGCTGCGTAGATTTTGGAATGTGACTGTGGGTCAGATACTGATTCCTATATGGGTAGATTATAAAGGGGCGTCCACATACTTTTAGCCATGTAGTTCATTTTGTTGTTTCATATTTGAAGGTTTTGAAGCATGCAGGTCACTGAGTGGAATGGAGGTGAAGAGCGTCAGGAGGGTTTCCTCAGGACTGATGGGGTAACGTTATGAGGGAGGGATAAATTAAACGGGGTTAAAACATCCAAAAGAACTAAGGTGTTAAATTCAGATCTAAATCAGGAATCCAGGGAGGCTTTGAGAGGAAGCAAACAGAACTCGTGTGTTAAGGTTCAGGATTTAAGGGAGAAGCAGAACCGGAGGAGATCAGAGACTGGAGTATGAAACAGGAGCTGGTGAAAGGGAAGTGGCAAGGCAAAATGGTATTACACTCTCTTCTTCTTCTTCTTCTTTCGCTTCTTCTTCTTGTGTTTCACCTTCATCTTTTCCTTCTTCCTCCATCACCTCTGATACCTCGTCGTTCTTACCCTCGTCAGGAACCGTCGCTGTTTCTGTGTTTTTGTTCTGTTCTTCCTCTAAGCTTACCTCCTTCTAACGGTAAAGAAACGAACACGACCTAAAATACCAATACTCATTAAGAGACTGAATCGTTTATCTAAATGACTCATTAAGAGACTGAATCGTTTATCTAAATGACTCATTAAGAGACTGAATCGTTTATCTAAATGACTCATTAAGA
>JAUZST010000218.1:185553-227481 GCA_034779995.1 Parotocinclus haroldoi | reverse complement strand
AGGTGACACAGAGCTTCGAGCTCATCTTAATCATCAAAATAGGCATAATACTCAAATTGAAAACAAATGTACAGTATTCTGACAGTCATAAATCAAAGCCTTTCACTATGGCCACCCAATCCCTTAATATAAACACCATTAAAACCACGTAAGCTAAAGTAATAAACTAAATAGTATGTCTGATCTCGATGCCAAACCACCTATCGAGTGAGCTTCTCGTAAAACAGTGACATGGGACTGAACTTGGATGGCATGAGTCTGAGATGGTACGATCTGAAGAACGACTGTTTCCCAAAACTGTCAAACTATGTTCTAACCACAGTAGTGTGAACCACGTGAGCAACGCATTACCAAAAAGTATACTTCTTATATTATATTAACGTATGTTAAGAAGGATACATACATTGTATCCACATGTGTGTTCCTAGGATGTATGTATCTATGTATGTGTGTGTGTGTGTGTGTGTGTGTGTATGTGTATATATATATATATATATATAAAAATTTCCCCCTATGATATATATATATTTATTATTTCAAAATTAAATATCTCCTAATTTTTGTGAGCAGTGTAAATACTTAAAACTAGGAATTGACAGTATGTCCAAATCACTATTACAGTGCATGAGTTTTATATCATGGTAAAAGTAAATAATCACAATATACTGTAGTCTTTTCTGAAGAAAATCCATTATTTTTAAATGCTAAAATATTTTGGTTAATCCAATGAATAAATTAATTGCTACAGGTATTTGATTGATAATTTACAAAATATCTATGTGGCATATTTCCGAATACTAGTCATCTATTTTCCTCTGGCTTTCCCCATATAAATGACTGACTGACATTACATAGCTAAGATTTTTGCTTAGCATTTTGAGCCACTCTAAAACTCACAAATAAGACAATATAATACACAGAAATGCGGTTTGTACTTCCATGTGTTGGGCATCTTATCGCTTCATAAAATAGCCAAACCTTTCTAAATGTAAGGTGCCAGTAACAGTGATGTTAGTTGTAACACTTAATGCCATTTCATTTCACCACTGAATGGGACATGCATCGTTTATCTTTTGTAATATCGCTTAATGCGCTTCAGTTTAAGAAGATAAAAAGCTTGGAATGTTGCTGCCCCCGTTGTTTTGCAAACGCAAAGGCAATGTTGTTTCTGCTCCATGTCCACACAACACAAGTCACTCCTAATCACATAAGTGTGTCCTCTTTAGTTGCTTGTGTGGAATCCTTTGCCTCTGAATTGTCCCTGTCCTCCACTATCCTTACTCGTAACTCTCGCACTTAAACTCTTGAATAATCTAGAAACGGTACGGTTGAAATGGCATGGCCAAATCTGTACCGGCAGACATTTTTGCATCTCCACCCAAAACATATAGCACTCAGCCTTAGCTTCAACTAAATACAAACCCAAGTCTGAAATATTAGGCCAGAAATATGCAAATCTATTCCAGTTCTTTCAATAATTTTTATACAGATTTCTTGACAAGCTGGCGATCCTCTGCCCATCCTCGCTACTCAAAGATGCCGCATTTGTACAAAATCATGATTACAATCACCTGTTGATATAAACATAATACTGATAGGATTCCAAACAGATGATTATCTCATTCCTAAAACTCAGTTATGTTGCAGGACAGTTTATTAACAAATGAAATGAAGTTCACAAGACAAAACATGAAATATCTCTGAATCTCATTGTATGCAAGGAAATGAAAGTCAAAAGTAAACATAAGAAACACTGTATTTTCAATACTGTTCCAGTAAAACTACCTTCTAATTTGTTGTTCTATTTGAACTGTAAATTAGTAGCAAATAGATTAAACCGAATTTGACCTTTTTTATTTGTAAGACAATGATTTGAACAGTGCTAGAATTTTAGTCTCCTTATGCAGAGAAGCAGCTCGTTTGAACAAGATTCATCTTTTACGGTCAGCGGACGGAGACTGAATTATTATTCGTGAAAAGTTGTATAACTGACGAACAAAAATAGGAACTATTGTGCATGCTTATTTTCTCTCTCGAAGTCAGAGCTGTCTATCCACATGGAATTCCTGAAAGTAGACCATCCATAGCTAAGATGTGTGCCAGGCTAATTCCTAGTAGCCCCAGATGAATTCCATATTAAACTTTCATGTCGTATGAAGCCCACTCGTGTTGGAACAAACACATCAGTGAGACAGTAGGTCATAACTATGCTTTAACAAGTATATCAAACTGCATATAATAATAATGCGAGTCAGTCCCTTATATAGATGTGAGGACAAGTCCTCATGTTCCAACCAAAAGCTCGAGGCTCATCTAGCACAGAGAAAATATTTTTCACACTGAACGATATAACCACCTTCTGCTTTGCCTTCACTATGAACTTAATAAGGTTTCAGACATAATATCAGACAGCTAGTGTGTTTCATTTCTTGGGTAATTAGTACATAACTACACGGCAAAGAACATCAGTTGTGTAATTTATGCAAACTCTGCATATCTGCCTGTTGAAGTTATCATGCTTGTTGTCTTTGATTTTATATTAAAGTAGGGCTTTCACTTAAAGTCGTCTTATCTATCTTGCCTTCAGCCCTATTCTGTCAGAATCGGGTGACATCCTTGAAAAGTCTCTGTTCTTATGGGCTTCTCATTTTGGCTCTGATGGCTGCGAAGGCTTGACTGTCTTATTAACTTCTCTCCCATCTAGGGAAAAGGCAGAGGACCCAGGCGCTCTCTTCCCTTTAATGTGCTGGCTTTTCTTCAGTCATTTAATTAAGAATAGGGAGATTATTCAGCTCACAGTCAGCTCGCTTTCCCTTCCAGGGCCTCATTTATCTCTGATTAAACTTGTAATATTTAGTAACTGTACTTCGACTGCGGTTTCCACAGGCAGGGCAGGCAAGGAAATGGAAAAGATTGTCCCAGCAAAGAACCTGGAGACTGTGAGAGAGAATGGTGGACGTGGACGCTGCTGTCCTTTATAAACTCTTTGTGCTTCTGAGCTTCTCTTAAAGCCTTTAGCTATGTTTCTAACACATGAACCATATCAGAAGCCCATGCTATGCTAATGTTTACACTACATCTTGAGCATGCACATACATTTGGAGCACATTTTGCGTTTGTATATTAGGGGTGGGCAATATGACAATATCTTATCGTATCGGGATTCAGTTTGTTATTGTGAAAGACAACATGTTTTAATGAGGATATCGAGGATATCGTCAGAGCTTCAAGAACACTGACCAACTGCATGTTTCATTATAAAGAGTGTCATTAGTCCTGGATTACTGGATAAAGTGCACTTTACTAAGTATGGGATAATATTTATAAGTTTTAAGGAACGCACTACTGATGCATTTTATCTTTTATCACATGTATCGAGAAAATGTCTTTAATAATCGTGATATAATATTTTTACCATATCGCCCAGCCCTAGTAAAGACCAATACCTTGATTATGACCAACAGTGGGTTCAGCATGTCCAAGTCAAGGTCAAGACCAGAAACAGGAGATCAATTCTAGATTTGATAGAATTGAAACCAAGAATTCTAATAAACAGGCATTTATCTTCTGTTTGCGTATTTGCGTCATTTAAAGTCACCATCAGCATCAGTGGCCTTCTTAGCAACACACTCAAGGTTATCCCAAGACCAGTCACATATACACAATCAATTCAATGCCAGTTTAGAGTAATCAGTTAACCAAACATGCATGTTGTTGAACTGTGGGAGGAAACTGGAACCCCCTGAGTAAACCCATACAGACACGGGGAGCACATGAAGGAAGCTTTTACATACTGGTGAGCTGTTTCTGCAATAGTAGCTCCAAAACCCACATTCACTCTTTTATCAAGTCTTTTTAAATAGATGAAATTGACATCAAAGGCCACATACACTCACACACTCATACACGCATATAAACATTAAGGTCACTTTAGAAATTAACCTAACCAAGTCTTTGGGTTTTAAAAGGAAACTCTAGTCCAGGGACTCCAGGGACACGGGGAGGACAGGCAAACTCCACACAACGAGAGTAAGCGGTCAGAATCGAACCTGGGATGCTGCAGCTGTGAGGCAACCGTGCAAACCGATGCTCGATTATGCCACACATGAACTGAATGAATGAATTATTGTTATAATTAGAGGAGTAGAACTCCACAGTTTGTATCATTTCAGTTTTGGTGGTACATTCACACTAAAATACCAACTCGTTACAATATATGCCGAATATACTATCACTCAGGTATGCATCCACATATTTTCAACCATCAGTCCCTCAATACTCAAGGACTCAACGTCTTGATCACTCAGAGAGTACACAGTCAATTAGAGCAAGCAGTAAGCTCACATCACATCATGCTTAGTGTTCCTCTCAGACAGGGGGCCTGTGGGAGATTCTCACTCTGTGTGCTGGGCCATTAGTACACGGAGCACACCACACTACTACTGAAACTAATCCCCACCAAGGGAATGTAAACACGTGGAACTTCAACATGCAGATGCCAAAAATGATTTCCTTCAAGAACATCATGACCCTGCTTCTCACACACACACATGCACACACACAAACAGAGTCACTGTGGCCAGCGATGCATCTCTCAAGGTGCTAATGCATCTCTCTCTCTCTCTCTGCCTTTAGATTTCAGACATTCCATTGCCTTAGCTTAAGGACATCTTGAGCTAGTGGGTGCTGGTTTCATTGTTTAAAGATATGTCAGTCATCAATCCACCATTAAGAACCCTTTTAAAATCACAACCAGCAGGATTCAACAATGCAAACCTTCAAGCTCTTATTAAAAAAAACTTTGTAAGTCTATCTCTGCTTATATTTCTTTAAGGATTTTTATTCAGACTCTCCAGTATATAAAATAAACAGCTTCAATACTGACTACACACAGCAGTGAACAGGGCCAATGCGTTACCACAGTGACAACACGAAGACTGCATCTATATCACCTCAGATAATTGAGAAAGCCGCCCTGATATTAGTGACACATTGGATCAGATCAGCAGAGATACTGAGTTTATTAAAGGAAATCACACATCACATTTGATATGGTTTTCCATTGCTCTTCACTTGAAGCGTGTTTTTCCAAACAGTCCTAAACATATGAAAGACCCTCTGTTTTTATTACCAGAAACATCAGAAAGATTATACAGTGGAATCTCAGAATTCCAACATAACCGGTTCCGGAAATCTGTCTGAATACAGATTTGTTCAAAGGCAAATGTGTTTTGTTATACATGTACAGGTTTTACAGATGTTCAGTCTGAATTTTCATTTGAATTTGAGGGCAAAACAAACTTCGAATGAAGATTTTGATGCAGGACTGAAGCGTTAGAGAAGCGTTAGAATTCCTACTGTACAGAAACTAATTAAGTTATTACAAGGACATTTACAGGGAAACCTGGGAAAACAAAGTCTTGTTGCTGTGGTGCATCAGAATAAAAGTCGCACACATAAATATTTCTCTGTTAATTACTGCATTAGCTTTGTGAGAAAACAAATACATAACAGTTTTGCATTATGAAATGATGAATGTCACATAGGCTAAAAAGTAACATTTAAAGTTAATCTAGATTAATGAGGGAAGCACAATGGCTCGGTGGGTAGCACCATTTTCTCACAGCAAGAAGGTCCCGGGCTGGAAACCAGGGTGGAGCAGTCTGGGTCCTTTCTGTGTGGAGTCTGCATGTCTTCCCCGTGTCTGTGTAGGTTTACTCCGGTTTCACATTCCAAAGACATGCGTGTTAGGTGTCTAACTGGTGTCTCTAAAAGTGGCCCTGCACTGTGTGACTGTGTCCTATCATGGATTGGCGCCCCATCTAGGGTTGTTCCTGCCCTTGCACCAAGAGTTGCCAGGTGGGCACCAGCTGGCACGCGACCCAGTGTGGATTAAGCGGAAGATAATGGATCGATTTAATAATCCCAAATTAGTGGTGCCCAATCTAATAAAAATACAAAAAAAACAAAAAATGTCTGGATGGTGGTGAGGTCTGCTGTAGGAATAACCAGGACAAGAACAAGATTCGCCCCCAATTGTAGACATTTTCACTGGCTGCCATCTAGAAAGGGCTTCCATAACCACTAAGCCAGGTCTCAGAGGCTAATAAACTTCTTCCAACCAAACAATGCTAACTCTGAATCTGTGGAATTTGAGCTGAAATAGTTCTTAGCTCTAATTCCGCAGATTCAGAGTTAGCATTGTGTTAGCAGTTAGCAGTGTGTGTGTTGTACTGGTAAGCATGAATCAGACACCTTAGTTCTGCTGGAACCGACCTCAGTGAGGCTGGCACAGTGACGTACGTGGTTAGTACAAACATCTCATGCATCCTTCGGATGCTGTGTGGAATTTGTGTGGGCTTATTCTGGGCGCTCTAGGGAACATGCATTAACTGTACACTCTAAACTGTCCAGTGTGAATGTGACTGACTGGTATCAATGCAAATTTCATGTCATAAACAGCCATTGATGTTGGAAAAAAAACTCAAGCAGCACTGCTGTATCTGATCTATCTCGTACCACATCAACACTCCTCAACGTGCTACTAACACTTAAGTGTCCTGTTCGGTGGTTGTTCACACCAGTGATGAACAAGGATGAAGAAGGTAATCAAAGTATGCACAACCAAAATTCTTTTATATGGTTAGTTAATAAATTGTAGAATTGCAGTGACAGGGAGTTAGTTTGATGTTATGACTGATCGGTGTATACGCATAAGCTACTCATTCGTTATTCTAAGTTCTTTTCTTGTTTTCACAAAGTCATATTGTTAATGTTGTTTATGCACTGTTTTGTCCGCACAGCCTTTAGAGCTGCTACATTCCATTTCAATGCACCTTTTTGTTCCTCCCAAAGTTTCTTCCTTCTTTATTCAGTTTTTCCTTGCCACTGGCGCCCTAGGCTATATAAATCAATTTGAATTTAACTTGACTTCTGTACCACGGTTACAAAATCATGTGACAAATCCTAAATCTGTTCTATGGTGTTTCAGGACAGAGTAAGAAATTTCAAGCTCAGTTCCTGAGAACAAACATTATACCTACGTGAATAAAACTAGCCCCAGGCTGCTTAATGGACTGAACTGAGCTTGAGATAAAATAAATTCTCATTAAACTCAATATTCTGAAACCACAGACCAGAAATGCACATAAACTGCTGTTGCTTATCACATAAACAAGGTAAAGTAAAAGTTGTATATAGAGTATAAACGTAATTTAAGCACTGTTATAAAAACCAACCATAAATGACATGCCTGGGGTGATCGTCCAACTTTACAATGATTTTAAACAAAAACACTGGCATTACACCCACTTATACTCTATAATTACATCTATAAGCCCTGCCTTTTGTTTTGTCTGATTTGCCGTAGGAGCAAATTACAGCACGAGCAGACTCATGCATTGTGACAGACAGCAACGGAGCTGATAATGAACTCGCTATAAATATTTCACTACGGGCAGCCCCCATGTCTCCAGCAGGATTCACCGGACCCGCACTCACACACCACTTCAGCACGAAGTCGCTTCTTCTGAACTTAGTACTAAATCCAATAGCTGTGCTCGTACAACCAGAACGCAGATTCTCCTCACATGCCACACATTGTCTTGCTCCAAATCTAGACTCTATCCAAACATACCACTTTTTATGGACTAGCTTAATTAGTTATGCCTAATTATTCATTTGTATTATTCATTAATGGTGGGAATGGTGTGAGTTTATATTATAAACAAGACAGTATGCTCATATAACATTTTAATTAATAATATGCTAGGAATCTGGGAAATATGGACACAGGGCCAGTTATGGATGAGGAGACCAAGCAGTGAAGTTCATAAATAGAGTGGTTTAAATAGAGAAGATGAAGACGGCTATAATCAAAGAGACTGTCTCAAAGAAGCATATAATTGCTCACAAAATGAGGGGATATTTCAAAATGAATATGAAGCGATTTAAAAAAAAAGCATTTCAATTTATTTCATTAAACCAGATTATCAAAAAAGCAAATGAAAAGTCAAAGAAAGTTGTTCAATTACTCAAATGAGATGGAAACTCAACTATGGTGATTGAGTTGCAAGTGACATATTCGTGGGTGTGAACAGAAACATGTCAAACTGGACAAGAGTGAAATGTATTAGCTGTTCAGTAGGGTGTATGGTCACAGTGCCGAAACGTGATGGGTGATGGGGCATGGACAGGATCAGATTTTGCAGCAGTTTTTCTGCGATCCTCTTCGATTTCCCCTATACCCTAAAATGTATAATAATGATGTTTTATCTATTTCAGACTCTGATTTTCTATACAACAATATAAATGATCTAAAGCCTTTATAGAGGCACTTAAAATAAGATGAAGCCAAACACTCAGAAACATCACAAAATGTTTTTGGAATCCTCATTGTAATTACAGAAAAGTGGAACATATCAAAACTAAAACATTATGAAATGTATGTACAGTAAATAATTGTATGCAAAATTAAATATGTGAAGCTGAAAAGTCTAATTCTCAACTCATTCCATCAAACTTTTTTTCTACAACACAGTGCGTGCTACATTCATCAACTGTGTTTATATTTTACCTGGAAGCAATGTACCATCATCAACCTGAAGAAGATGGCCACGGAACGACGGCGGGTACATGTATGACTATTGATCGATCAAATAATAGAGATAAGTATTCTAGTACTAGGTCGTGTCCAATCTGGCAACTCTGGGCGCAAAAGCAGGAACAACCCTAGATGGGATGCCAATCCATCGTAGGGCACCCACACACACACACACAAAGTCATGCACACACACTAAGGTCCACTTTAGGGACATCAATTAACCTAACACGCATGTCTTAGGATTGTGGGAGGAAACAGGAATACCTGGAGTAAACACACACACAGACACGGGTAGAACATGTAGACTGCACACAGAAAGGACCCAGGCCGACCTTCCTGCTGTGAAGCAGTGGTGCTACCCACCGAGCCACGGTGCTATAAATATACTGTATATGGGCTGCACTACTTCAGGTGATTTTTCAGATGATTTGAGGGGTCTTTCTTTTTTTTTACAGATTTAACCTTTCAGTCATCATCATTATGTGGATTATATGATCTGTAATGATAAGTGTATATTGCGCATTTTTCACTAGTGGTCTCAGACTTTTGGATTCCACTTTATAAAACAAAAATGCACATAGGTGCAAGGTAAATATCTGGAGCGAGTACATGAGGATAAAAAAGTCACTGACAGAAGTGGCACTGGATATAGTGCAGGGCACTTTAAAATAGATAAAAGCACCGAGGCATACCGGCTTTGCGGAAGCTCTGCGATCTGTGATCCACAAACACTTATGCTTATCTAGATAGAAGGCAGCAAGAAGCAGACTTTTTTTTTTATCTGTGTGGGCCTTGTTGATGCCAGCTCTTCAGATAAATGTGATTCAGTTGCCCCTAAGTCCCTATAATTCCAACAAACACGCACATCGCCTGTGACTCCTGACCCTGATGGATACTGCAGATATTAAGGGCTGGATCGTTAGTAGTGTGTTGTGTGCTGTGTTAAATGGGGAAGCAGAGCACAGCCTTCCAGGGAATTCATCTTGCTGTTTACATCATCTCTCATAGCAGACGGAGTTAATAGAACCCAGGATCATGCAGCTATAATTTAAAGCTTAATCACATTAAGCTCTAACTAATGAATAGATGAAACTGTCAAAGCACTACTGTCCAGGTTCGTACCACTGAAAAGTATTATATGGATATTAAACCATGTGTTCTTATTCAATATCACATATAATCATGATAAAACAATCAGTCTACACTAGTGAATAAAAACTAAAAATGTTTGTGTTACACAAACATAACAGCGTTACAACATTTTTTACATTGATGGTCAAAGTGCAAGGACATGTACTACAGTTCTGTTCAAACTTCGTTTTTGGGAGAAAAACCTGTTCATGAACATTTCAGAATTTCTGTATAAGCATGACATCATCAGGTTTTCGCAAGTTCTAAAAGTAGAAAATGAGAACTCTGTTAAACAATTGAACCAAAAATATTATACTTTACATTTCTGACAAAAATGACCCGTTACTACATAGATGTGTAAAACACTCCCGGTAGCTGATGATCAGTCGTGCAAATCAGCTTGATTGTTTGCTTACTTATTTGGCTAGTTTAAAGTCACCACTATCAGTGGCCATTGCAGCGACACACAAGGCTATATCTACACACAAGCTTACATCAAGGCTAGTCATGTACACACTCAAGTCAGTGCCAATTTAGAGTAATCAAGTTACCTAACACATTTGTCTTTGGACTGTGGGAATAAACTGGAGTACCCAGAGTAAACCTATACAGGCACAAGGCGAACATGAAGATTCCACACAGAAAGGACCCAAGCCACTCCACCCTGGGAGCCCAGGACCTTCTTTCTGTGAAGAGGTTGTACCATGCTGCCCCTGCACATCAGTTTCAAGAAATTTTAACTGAATCATGGTATTCAAAAGAAGCAATGTTGCTTTCGAGAAAAGGTTTTCTCTGCCATGTACCACTGTTATTCAGTGTTCTCCTCTTGTTACTTATAAACATTAGCATTAGCCAATGTGAGGGAAAACCTTTAGTTGCTTAGCTGTTACCCTGGGTTCCTCTGTGACCTCACAGAGTACTTGAGCTATTTTAGTGACTGTTGCTGGTTGATCGAATGACAGTGCTTCTTGAATTTGTACATAAACCGAGTCCATATTCTGTGGTTTTGTAAACTGATAAGCATCAACGACTATCTTTCTGAGGTCCTCAGCTATCACATTTGATCATTCTTTGACAGATTCCTAACCTTTTTATACAACAGGACTCTCACACATGCCTGAATATCATCCATTTGATTAAAAGTGCCTGACTCGAATTTCACCTTTACAATAACTGCTAATCATAGAGGATCACATAACTTTGCCACTCACAGATATGTAACAATACATCACAACTGATATGTCAATATCAATCTCAGTGTCTTACATGAACTCAACTCATGAGCATTACGTAAATGAAACAGTACTCCTTTCACTCGAAACCTTTTTCTAGAATATACGGTTTTCTAGGTTGGAACCTTTGCATGCATTTCAACGGTCTGTAATTATTGTAAATAGTGTGACTTTACAGAGTGTTTTTTCAAGTTTTCGTTTTGTTGTCCTTTATATTACATTGTTTAGACTGGTAGCTAGCCAGAAAGTGGCCTGGTAAGCCACAACGTAGTCT
This sequence comes from Parotocinclus haroldoi, assembly GCA_034779995.1. NCBI lineage: Eukaryota > Metazoa > Chordata > Actinopteri > Siluriformes > Loricariidae > Parotocinclus > Parotocinclus haroldoi. Next base: position 216,242 of record JAUZST010000218.1, on the reverse strand, counting down.
GAAAATCATACTTCTAGAGCCTCAACAAAAATAAGGGGATTCACTGTTAGTCCTCGTTTAAATGTTTTTTAAAACGGAGCTGCTTGTCTATTGTGATATTACAAGTACGTTAAACCTACATGTACATGTTTACAAGGGCTGCACCATGTAAATGAGATGAAGCTGAAAACATTTTGGTTGTTCAGTTATATTTGGAAGGATTATAAATTATCGCTAATAATCAGAGCCTTTACACCAACAACGACAACTTTACTTCCGGAACCTCGCTGTTCAGCTTTAAACAGAGTCCAGAACGCTACACAAGCTTCTCTAACTTGCAGGAAAATTGAGCGAGCCACAGTGGAGGACCTATTGTGCTCGGTTGTCTTAGTTCTCTGAGTTAAAGAGGTACTTCTATTTCTCGCGCTCCCCCTCTCTCTCTCTCAGCACTGTGACTTTCAGATGCTGAAACACACATTCATTTCATTCAGTCCCCCTGGGAGACAGAAAAGAAGAAAAATCCCTTCCCATTTGCTAAAGCAGAGACTGTTAGTACAGGACAAGCGAGAAAAGGCTCTCCGTCTTTTAACAGCACTCCAGGGGTTCAGCTGTGGATTGTGTGTGTGGAGGAAGGATTGATCTTTCACACACTCATTATGTCCACTTTCAATTAGATGCCGGCACAGTTATTAAACCACTTAAAAAAAGGGGCACCTCTAATTTTTCATGGCCTTTCAGAGCCTCTCCTCTCTCCCGGCCACCTCTTGATGAGCCCCTACCCTGGATTTTTTTCCCTAAGGGGACTGTACACTTATATATGTATACTGTAAAGCTAATTTCAATCCACAATTCACCAGAGAGGATTGAAGATGCAAAGAGGCTCTATACATCAACTCAGCCTCAAATGCTGTGCACAAGTGCACAAAATTAGCATGCGCCCAAATCTTTAAAATTTCACTTTGTGCTGTAGCATTTCCCTTTACTGGACCTCAGCTCAAACAGTCCAAAAATCCCCCAGGACACTATTTCTCGCCACCACTTCACACCTGCCTTTGTTTTAGATCGTTCAGCACTCCCTAAACATCATCTGAACACCAGGTTCGTAATTCAGGCTGCTAGACAGAGGGAAATTAAGTTTTACTGAGCTCCCATTTACGCTGTTTTACAGTTCAATGTTGGTATGTTTCGTACCTATCTGACAAGTGATATATTGACTGATTGGCTTGGGTGGGCCTGCTTGTACCTGCAGCACATACAATGCTCTGCTGTAGATTAATTAATAACAGCAAAAATGTCCTTGTCAGAAAGGTAGACCTACAACAGCGCACCTTAATATCAGTATTTCTACATATGGATCACCCACAGCCTGGTGCTCTGGTCTAAATGCTGTTAAGCATTCCTTCAGAGGTGCATTCATTCATCCATTCATTTTTGTATCCGCTTAGTCCTGAAAAAGGTCGCTGGGAAAGCCAGTGTCTAGTCGGCAGCATAGGGAACAAGGCAGCAACCCTAGACAGGGCATCACCACACTTTATTAGGAACACCCATAAACCTCAGTCATGCTATTATCTATTCCACTACTCAGTTAACAGCATTGCAATAAATGAAATCATGCAGACACATGTTGCAGTAATGTTTATATCAACAATCATAACAGATACAATGTGATCTCAGTGATTTTGTCTGTGCCATTATCGTGGGTGGCAGTCGGTGCAAACTTAAGTAACTACTGATCACAGGGGATCCTGAGAAATGCCTTTTGATAATATCTGTCTTACTGTAACTGTCCAGACTGGTGGATTGTGTGTAAATGTGTGGTACACTTTGGGTCCATCAATATGCAGGTGTTGTTGCTGACCATGTGTGTCCCTTAATTCACAAGTTAAACATCATCTAATGGATACTTCTAACATGATAAGGCACCTTGTCAAAAGGCCCTTTCAGAAAATTCATGTCAACTCAAACGTATTTTCAGACAATGAAAACGACAATGAGTTTGGTGCTCCAAACGGGCTTTCACAATCACCAGCTCTGAATCCAGTAGAACCATTTTGGGATGTGGCAGATCAGGAGATCCATGACATAATCCTGTAAAACCTGCTGGAACCGCAAGGTGCTATCACCTCGACATGGAGCAGATTCAACATTGTGGAATTCACGCCGAGCCAGGATGCAGAATTGCCGACAAAGGAAGCCCTAGGAGTGCTAAATAAAGTGGTCCTGTTAAAGTGCTTATTGAACATATAGAAGATAGACCTCTGAAAGCAACACTGAGACGATAGATCAGTAAAACCTGAGCAAAGCAGGGGCGCTAGTGTGCAAGAACATTAGCAAAAGCATCTCTTACCTGCCACGATCATTTTATGCTCTTCAGCAGGCAAGGGGTAAAAGGAAAGAAGAAGATAAAGAACACAAATGTTAGGGGTTAAAGCAAAAGCACAAGTTTAATATGGCATATGGATGATATGGACGATGGAAAGATATGCCGTGAGAAAATGCCTCTATTTCAGAAGACAAAATTCAGAAAGGATTTTTTAACAGACAACTGTAGCATAGATTTTTCATGACGTGCTTTCAATAGGGATGACTTTACAAATCTAGTGCAATAAAGAACCCGAGAATGGGCTTCATAAAAGCTAAAACAAACCACAGAGCTAGGCAAACAAAGTGGTTTTTGGAAAACTGACTTCCCTGGTTTTACAGACAAAAGTGCTTTTAAGGCCTTCTCTGAAATAGTATACTATGAGCTGAGTGCTGTCATGAAAGGCACACCTGGTGCACAAACAAACCTGAAAACACAAATCCATGTTCACATGGTTGGCATTGCTAGTATACAAAGACTAGTCGTAATTACATTCATACCACATTTCTGCATGAATTTCTACACAGCCATGATATCTGCAATTTATAAATCCCATGATAAATATACAAAATAACGCACCCAGATACACTCGCTGACAAAAAAGCCTCATCAAGAACTGTTGTATGATACTAAAGGAAACCTTGTATGTGTGAACGTAATCATGATATATATATATATATATAAAGTTATAGAATATATAACAGAATGTCTTTATTGCCACTATACACATGTACAATGAGATTAAAGCCACTTCCTTCTCAGTGCAAAACGTACATGAAATATAACACTATATATAAAACTATGTATAAAAAAGGAGCAAAATGTTGCAGAAGATTATATAGTTAATATTAGTTATAATATAGTTAATATTTGAGCTAAAAGATAAGTTCATTGGGAAATGTATTCAATATTTGAATGCTTATGGCCCAACTGGTCCCATAAATGAACCATTCCTTGGAAACCTTTGCTGTGTGGGGCAAGCATTGTCCTGCTGAAAAATGCTAGTTGGAAGCCCTGCCATGAGATGTATCACAAGATGGCTGCAAGATGTACTGCACATATTGCTGACCTGTTGAGTGTCCCTCATACCACTATTAGGGGTGACTGACTGTCGTGTGCGGTGGCTCCCCAGACCATCATACGAGAAGTTGGGGCAGTGTGTCACTCCAGGCCGAACTGAAGCACTCAGCATGAGCCCTTCATTCTTGAACCTGGTATTGTCAGATCCCAAACAGAACCTTGATTTGTTGCCCAGTCTGACACCACTGCAACAAATGTTGTTTTATTATGTTTCTCCTGGGTTCTGCACAGGCATAAGCATGCACCCGATTATTACTAATGATTTATTAATTAAACATGCATTCAATTATTTAATGTATTTACTATTTTTATATGAAATGTTTATTAATTATTTATAAATTTTCATTTTCCATATTTAAGAATTACTATCATCATATTGAATAGCTCTTAATAAAGACCAGGGATGACAAATACAGAATATTTCATCTTCATAACATTTTGGTGTGGGTGCATAACATTGCAGGGAGCTCTCGGCTTACTGTATTATTGAGAGCACTCAGTCAGACCTTAGGACAGACCTGTCATGACCTGGCATCAGTTAATGCTACCACAGGCCATGGTCATAAGCAATACATCTGAAATCATTAATTTATTCCATACTGTGACTCAGCAGTCACCTTACTGAATGCAAGGTTACATTTACATTATCTTATTCCAAGTGAAGAAGGTTAGCGGCCAAGTAAAAATGGCTCAAGCATGTCAGCTTAGCAAGGGAATTGACCACACAACCTTTCCAATTGTTACTTCACATGCTTAACTGTCCACTAGTAAACATACTGATAACAAAGCTTATACAGTACAACTGTTACACACAGATCCTGCCTATTTGTTACACCTGTTTTTCTTCTCTTTTTGGTCACTTTGGTTGTCTCTTCCACTGAGACAATGTTTTCTGTTCTTGTTTCCACTGCTTTGGAAGTTGGGTATTCCGAGAATCAAATATATAATATCATGAAAGTGATGACCATCAAGACCATGCTGCTCATGTGGTTACTAGGTTAACTGAAATGCACCCAAGCTAGGCAACAATAGGGGTGACTTAATTAATAAACTATATTATTATTAACTATATCAAGGGCAATACATTTTTCCAATGGGAAGGTGATCATGCAGCATATCACAGAAGATTCGAATGATCTCAATAAGATTTGCAATATCACTTGTGGATCAAAAGTTATCAACACAGAAAGTTCAAAATGTTTGTTGTTTTTCACAGGTAACTGAAGAAAGAACCGATTATTATAATGTCTGGGAAATGCAGTGTCATTTCATAGCCGCAGAATTCATATTCAGAATTCAATTTTATACAGCACTGTTGCTCTCTCATAACCAAATTCTGAGAATGTGGACGACAATTCACTTAGTCATCATCATCTGAAGACCTCTACCGACGAAGAAACCCTCAGACGTAGCCTAATGTTTGCATGTGATGTCGAACTGAAAGGAAGGAAACACTGGAACACAAACTTAGCTTTCTACAGTGGTGGGATAGCGAGTTACCACTCCACCACTTGAGCTCCTTTAGTTCTTTAAAATCCTTTAATTCATAGTTCAATGATGTCAATCCTTACAGATATCTGACAATCAAAATTAAGACAGAAAGCACAACACTATGTGAGAGAAAAGCCAAAATTGAGAACAGAATCTGAGCTGGGCCTCTAAAGCACCAAATGGACTGCCCGGCCTTTGTAAGTGACCCTACACTTGTGTAATGAAGTGTGTTCAAATAGCAACATTCATAATATTTATTCCATTTGAATAGGCTTTGTCTACATTAACAACAGAACTATGTCAATCCATCAAAATTTGTCTGTGAAGCCATGTGTGGTTGAAGTGTTCAGTCCATGAATGCGATAGGACAGTTCAGAAGCACAAGTATTGGAAAGAGGGGCAGGGGAACCCCATGGGTGCATTAATAAAAAGAACAAAAGTGCTTATTGGCATGGCAGGAGGCCCTCTGTTGCTCTGCCATGCTTTATGACTGCAATGTCTCTCCCTAAACAAGCCTCTACAGCCAAGGCCAACACAAATCGACACGAACTAGAAAGTAGGAAAATCTCATGTGGCCCTTTATTTCCTAAAACCTGACTTAAAAATGCAAAATAAATAAATAAATAAAAGGCTGGCTCCATTGCATAGTGGCATCCTAATCGAAAGGTATACTTCTGTGTCTATGGACACATGTTCAGGATCAGCTTGGATTTGGAGCTCTGGTTTTACTATTTGAAGGAACTGTATGTGTTTCAATGGAACAGGAAAACATTGTTGTATTATACAAATTACTGAGATATTCCAGAAAGAAAATATTTATTTGCAGCAATGACAAGAACGTTTATTGGCTGAAAATGGTCCAAATAATAAAGAAGTTGGCGTGATTTCAGACATTGTTTAATAATACAACTAATAACACAATTAAATACGTTTCATATACCTTTTTAACCAAACAATACTTGTGTTTTATCTTCAATTTGTGTTTCAGAAAGTAATATTGTAAACACAGCTTTCTATATTTTTCTTCAATAAATAAGATTTGGTTCAGATGATCGCCTCATCGGTTCGTCATTAAACAGAACGAGGTGGATATCAGATATATTTGCCACCATACACATAGATATGTTGATTTTAAGAAAAACTGGAGTGGGCACCTTATTTTCTAGAGTTGTATATCATTCTCAGCTGGCCACTATCGTACAACTACAGAGTAAGATATCATGTGACTCTATTTTTCTTCCTATTGACTGACATGAATAAAAACTAGTTCAGAGTTAGTAACAGGAACTCAAGGAAAAGCTGTACTAAACTAATCCCTTGTATGATTCCAGCTCTGAAAACATGGTTTGAAAGGTCAAGATAGTTGTTTAGCATGCAAAGCAAGAAAAAAACTCTGGTTATTTCATATCAGTCCACTCACATAAACACTTTCAGGACAAAACCTAAAGAAAACTTTTATTATTATCAATACACAAAATAACTCGCAGCATTTCATCTGGCCCTGTAGTTACACCAGAGGATTATCTGGGTTGCAAGACATTGACGCCCTCTCATTTCCCAGCTGCCACTTAGCATTTTTGCCTGGCATTTGTAAACTTCCCAGAACAATAACTCCACATAAAACCACAGGAGAAAGAGTCAAAGTCACTTGTCATCCCAGAGGTCTTTACTCAAGCTAAAATGGACAGAGAAAGTGGCGCACAGCTTTAAGCATTTCTCTTAGGGCATCCTAATCAGACCACATAATCACTAGGGTCTGCATAGCAATAATTATACACTCATAAAGAAAGGCAAACAAATTGTCCTTCACAGAAAGCCTATGCATACAGTGTGCTTAACTTTATGCAGTGCCAATCCTCTGTTCTGCCTCATTACATAAAGTGCTTTGTTAATTTAATAACAGACTATGTTAATTATTCTGTGTGGTCATCATACGTTAACATGAAAAAGCAAAAATCGCAAGGACAATGTTCATTCTTAGAAACTGATAAGAAAAATACCGGAAAAAGCACTGTAATGTTATTTTTTTCAGAAAACGAAATAAAATCATGGTTCACAACTTATGAATACATAAATAATTCCCTCTGCATAAAAAAGACTTTATGAGACATATTTGATGAGGTACGCAAACATTAAAAAAAAAAAATCTAGTTGGACAATATCTAGTTTTCAAATTGAGCTCTGACCTTTCACAAATGGCAATGCAGTTACTGACGAGCTGTCATTTACTGTTATTCAGACAAAACAGTACATAAAGCTTTTTATTAAACTAAATTGGTTATTTATTTTACACTTGTTGTATTCTAATCGTATTAAGTACTGAACAGAATTAGTATAGTATGCCCTTATTATATCAACATATACATTCATCTGTCACTCATTGTCCATTTTTCCATTTATTATACAGATACAGTCAGTGTAAAGCCTTTATGGCAGTGGACTGACTCCAAAAACATTTTGGATTTAACCACGACTAAATTCAATTAATATAGCTGCCACAGTAAATAATTATGTAATATTGGAAGAATCCCAGAGGGCAAATATCTATTGTTATTTTGATTTCTTTTTACATTTTTCCTTTTATTAAGCTACAAATTACATAAGAGTAAAAGCTTTCAAAGCCCTCTCCAAGTTAAAGCTGAACCCTGCTAAAGTTTGTTTGGTTTATTTAATGTTGCTATCAGCATCAGTGGCCATTTCAGCGACACACACAAGGTTATATCTACACACAAAGTTACATCGAGACTAGTCATATAGAGAGTATATACACTTAGGTAGGGCCAATTTCATGTAAGAAATGAACCTAACACAGCTAGTACACACATGAATGTTTCCTGATTTGTACTAGCGATTTGACAAATACTTCCATTCACAATAAATCAGCCCTTACAAACATTGTACAGTCACTGAACATATGTAACAGCTCAAAATCGGCAACTTCCTATTCATTTGAGAAAACTAAAGAGACCATGGACAACCATCATGTTTGATGCAGGAACCATCTTTTGCAAATGAAAACTGAAAAACAAAACATTGCAGGTTCAGATTACATGGCTGCCTGAAGTTGTATTCGGTTATTAAGTGTGATTACATGTGATTACTGTAACGTTTTAAAAAATACCCAAATCCCAAGTATAAATGGTCTCTAATATTCATTATTCCCAAAGTGCACAGCTCAGTGTTTGCCCTTGATCTCTGTTAAGTGCTTTTCGCTTAATGACATGACATGATAATGAACTAATAAAGTATGCTGCCACCCACATGGAATGATGCCTGATCTCTATGACGACACAGAAAAGCACATGGTCATAAACCCTTCAGATCTCTTTCTGATACACCTGACTAAACATGTAGTAGTGGTATTTAAAAATTGTGCTATGAAACACCAGAAACATCAAACTCTCTGATAAGGCATGAGTTAGGTTCGTAGAAGAGCTGGCTTTGGCTGATTAGCATTCTCGCTTTCATCCAGTTACTCCATTCCTGGCTGAAGCTCGATTTTAATTTAATCTTCACTGGCAGTGAAAGCACTTAAAGCGATTGCTTCTGAGATGACCTCTGTCACAGTACAACTCTGCAGAATTCCAACAGGGACATGATTCTTGACACCGTGCTCTTCCCTATGAAGTGCATTTAGTAGTCAGACAGATAATGATTTCACTCTGTAGCTAAACAGTTTTGGAGTTGAGGCAAACAACTAACGGTATTCACCTTAGAAAAAAAGGTCTGACTGCTCAGTTACGTTTTTTAGATAAAGGTGGTGCCACCTCATTAGCCTAAAAGGCACTTTCCACCGTGCTTTTAAAGGGAAAAGACCAAGGCAGAAAATTAATCATTTGCAAGAAAATAAAAGCCAATAACAAAGATTCACTGCAACCTTTGACAAGCAGGAACAGAAAATGGTAGGAGGAGCCAACAGCTGTAATCAGCACTGATGAAATGCCAGGATAAAATGCCAAGCTGAAACTGTTAAACCTGAAGAGATCTCCTGCTAACTTGGAACTGACACATAACATAGGAAATGTAAAGAAAAAAATGAATGTAATGGATGTAATTAATGGATGTATATTACTATTCATTTAATAACTGCAAGAAAATTTGCTTTGCCCATTGATAAACCCAATTCTTGATCAAGTCTGTCACCTTGACAAGCAATTCCAGTGCTTCACAAGCTGAGAGATACAAATCTACATGATGAATAAGGAATGGGCTTTGGTAGATATTGGCTGTAAATTTCATGTAACTATTTCATTCGTCTGTGCTGTAGTTTAAATATGAGCTGTAAATCTTAACATAATTTCTCTTGCCCTCTGGCGTCTGTTACGCATATGACGCATGAAATCATATGCAGTACTGCGTAAAAGCCTTGGGCGACCATTAGATTTGTTGTTTTAGCAACTGTATAATGATCACATATAACATTTTGTCGACAATTGGACTCAAAAATGTCAAACTTGGATTAGTCACTCCATAACAGAAGAGGGCCATATGGTAAGCAAATTATTATGATGGCAATTAAATACATTTTCACGATACATTATATTTATCATGATAAATGGATGCCTACAGGCATCAGTAGCGAAAAGGTTCTGAAAACTATTATTCAAACATTTTCATATGCATTATTCAAAATGTGCTGCACTTCAACCATTTACATTATTACATTATTTGTAATGAAATGTGTATGTTCTCTAAGCACTGAAGATATCTTCGGTATGCTTAGAAAAGCATACTGAGTATCACGATAACAACATTTATCATGATACAATATAATATCATCACAGTCTTATCATCATGGTTCTTTCCACCAACCATCATTCCAATCTTTGTGATTTTTAGCATATCTCAGCCACTTAAAAAAGCTACATTTGCAAAATGTATTTCAAAATGACCATAGCTGCTCAAGTATTTTCAGACTGTAAAAGAGTAATTTTCATTTTTGTGTAAAACTAACACATAGAAACCTTGACTACAAGTCAATTCCTAGTACAAGTCCGTTTGGAAAGTCCTGATGATGCTCTTTCACACCCTGAAGGATTTACCGATTTAACATCACATCAGTAGCTAGGTTATACACCTAACACAAACCAACACAGGCAAATAATGAACATGGAAACTCCACACAGATGGAATCTGAGATTGGTCTGCATAGAACTGTGTGGCGCGGCACTCACTGCTTGCACAACTGTGCCACGAAAGAAAAATTGCTTCTGTTCCTCTTGGTTGCTCAGAGTTACTCTGAGTTGTCTCCATAAGTACAACACCCTGAGCCACAGAATCGTTCACCACCTCCTGTCCACTGACTCATGATGTTACTCCAATGTAATCCATATTTGCCACATACTTACTTCCCAAAAAAGGGGCTTAGTTTAAACCCAAAGCAACAACGTGTTTTTGTTTTGTTTTGTTAAAAGACCTCCTACTGATTTATTATTTATATAACATCAGTGGATATATTCATGTACAGCTGTAAGGTATTCGTCAAACACACATTGGGGCAATTTAAATTGCAATTAGCCCATTTTTTGTGGGATGCAACCAGAGTAACCAGACAGGAAATGTTCCACACAGACAGACACCATGGCCAATGTATAGCCTACAAAATCCCATGTATAAGTGACATGTGACTAACTAACCACGTTTCAGACAAGAGTTATTATGATGTTTCTTTTTTACTGGCTATATAGAACAGTTTTGTGGGTGTGGCCTGGGAAAGGAACACCCTTCTCCTCCGTATATCTCACTGGCACACCAATGGCAACAGTAATATTAGTATAATAAGATTCTGTAATGTCGAAAGGCAAATATGGGGAAGTAATATAGAAAAACTGAAAGGGGAAAAAGAGTGGAACGAAAGGCTCCTAAACACCAAAAAAAAATGAAATGAAATGGCGCACCGCTTTTGTTGCGTCCCGACTGGGACCAACGCGTGAACTGATCACGAGTGGGCGTCTAAGCACCAACGGGGCAGGCATGCAGAGAGCACGATGCGTGCAGAGAGCACGATTTGGGACGTCTCCCAAGTGGCAAGGCACGGAGGTAGTCCGAACGCCAGTGGGCGAGCGTCAGCTTGAGCGCTCAAGAATCACGGAAGACGCCGAAGCCTCAAAGAGCGAGCATATGAGCTCAGGCGCATGTGTGACGCGAGTAAGCACATTTCATTCAGGACGGGCAGCCGGCTGCAGTAAGGCTCGTTGAGTGCCAGCAGCAGAAGAGCATGAGCTCAGGCATGCGAGGAGCGCACGAGTACGGAACGGGAGACCCTCAAAGTGCCCCTAAAACGCTAAATACCTCGGGGGTCCCCCCCCCCAAGTGTCCCTCGGCACTAAATGCCCCAGGACGTAACGCACCAACTCTAAAGGTGCGCGCAAGTGCAAGTCCAAAATTTAGTGAGAAACCATTACAATGATCAGTTTCCCTATATTTGCTTCGGATCGATCAACATCACAAACTGCAGTTTAGAATAATAAATAGAATGTGAAAATAGCACAGACCAACAAGCCTTGTCATTACTAATCCTGTACATAATGTTTTCCAATAGAATACATACCTGAAATTACATTAGTATTAGCTGTGTGGTTACTATATTGGTTATTTCATTCCATAGTGTTTTTAGAAATACGTTATCTGCGTGTTTTACTCAGTTTTACATTATTGTTTGTTATGTAACTTTTCACCAATCTTTTTTGTAACTAAATTGTTATATTATCATTCATTCATTCTTTATCTTCTGCTTAATCCTCATGGTTCCCACCCAGCAACTCTTGGCACAGGGGCAGGAACAGCCCCAGACGGGGCGCCAATCAGTCATAGGACACACACACACACACACACACACTCACAGTCAAGCACCAAGGGCCACTTTAGAGACGCTAACTAACCTAACATGCATGTCTTTTGGGTTGGAGTACCTGGAATAAACCCACTGAGACATGGGGAGGACACGCAGACTCCACACAGAAAGGACCCAAGCCGCTCCAGCCTGGGATTGAACCCGGGACCTTCTTGCCATTCAGACGGTAGGCCAAAATGTGGCTTAAATAACATAAAAGCAACGATCTATCATGCCTTGTATCATCAGTACAGGTTAGTTATGGTGGAGTAATGGTGTCAAGGATATTATCATATATTGACATACCTTGGGCCGTTTAATACCAAGAGATACTGATATTTAAATGCCATTGCCTACCTGGGTATTGATGCTGATCATCCCATTATGGCCACTTCTACACACCAGGTCACAAACTGGTTTCTTAAACATGACAGCGAGTTCACAATATGCAAATGGTCTCCACAGTCACCAGTTCTTTGGAATGTGGGGGGACGGGATATATGTTTCATGGACCTCTGAGGATCACTTTTTAAAGTAAGGTCTCATCTGCCTGTAAAATTGCCGTGCATCCAGACTAAAATCGGAGCACCACAGAGTTTGTTGAAAAGCAGTAGATGTTTCTGCCTGTAAAGTCCATGTTGGGAGAAAACATTCACATGGCTTGTCCAGACAAAATTAAAATCAATACCCCAAAACACTATGCATTAAATATAAATTTATCCCTGAATATCCCTTGTATTGACATCAAACTTCTGGTTCCTGGCACTTTTTTGGCTCTACTGCAGTGTGAAAGTGCGAAATGGTTCTAGACTGAACCAGAACCAGCTTTTGTCAGAGGAATGCATATTACTGTTTGCATATTATTGCACATTACATGATAAATATGTTCCTTCCATACAAAATAACAAACAACAGATCTGCTGACTTTTACAATTACTTTTTACCTCACTGTCCAACGATTTCTTAGTAGTTCACACAGATCTTAAAGCAGAGCAAGTAAGAAGTGTGTTTGTCAATTAGAAAACAGATATCCAATTAAAGTCACTCAAACGTGACCCCAGTGAGGAAACTGGTGAATTACTGATAGCCTTTGTAACACTGCTATCTTTCTGACCTCTTTAGGCCTCCTGTTGATGACCTGGGTCTACTTGTTTAAGGCTCCACTGTCACTCATGGCTTTCATCTCAAACACAGCTTATAGTGGCTGAGGTACTTGAGAAACGTGGGAGCAGTCACTCAAGCCCACCTCCCTTAAATTTTGTAGAGGATTAGAGTTGATACACTGACTGTGTGCAGGATCCTTACTGCTGTTGGATTTCAACAAGAGGCACCCTGTGGGTGGTTAACAAGTCCATCAGTCAAAAAGAAAGGGTGGCCAAATAAGACTGAAAGAGGCCATATTAGGATGAAGGAGGAACCCATCTTTAAAACCTGTCGATAAACATCCTCTTTGAGTGTCCATGACCAGACCGCCATCTGAACATGGCGGAGTATTAATACAGGAAGCTGTCTTAAATATCCCAGCTGGGCTATGTTTTCTCATGACATCTGTGTTTGGTTTAAAGGTTCATTCATTCACTTTCTTATCCACTTAACCCTGGTCAGACTCATGGCAAGCACATGGCGCAAGGCAGGACCAACCCACTAGGGTTGGGTGTTCGGGTAAAGCTAAAATAAATCTTTTTTTTTTGTATATTCCTCAACAAAATTCACGGAAGGGTTTCTTAGTTTCTTTCTTCGTTTCTGTTTAATTATCTGTTTGTCAATTGACGAATTTATATTTTCTACAATTTAGTTGATAATGATAGAGGATAGTAGCATAAATAGCATAAAACTGAAAAGATAGCAGTGTAAAGCCATTGCTCTCAGCTGACATAATTTCTAATGTCTTGTTGCGTAAGCACGTGTTCCTCTTCTTGTCATAAAGCATTACAGAATGATTCCACTAAGGTTTGCTGAGTGTGTTTTTGTGCTGGTACTTTGGATGGTTGACAGTCTGACAGAAACTGGTTTACAACATCTGTTTACAGATTGCTGTCTTGAGCAAAAGCTGTCTTTTCCTAATCAAGGGATGTTTAGTAAATAAATCTAATGGTGTAGACCACGAGGCTGGTGGTGGCTGTAGGGGGCTGTGGTAGCCTAGCGGTTAAGGTACTGGACCCTGGACCAGAAGGTCGCTCTGGATAAGGGTATCTGCTAAATGCCGTAAACGTATTATGTCTCCAGTTTGTTCATTCATTTGTAACTTCAGTCATGTGCTTTTAGTTAAAACTCAGATTTGTGGGGCTTGCAGACTGCATGGTCTGAGTAGTGCGTATGAGCAGTAGTCCAACATAGCAAGGCAGTGAACACGTGATAAAGGCACTCTTGAGGTGTGTTTCTGGCAGTTTTCTTTGCAAAGTGTGTGACATATTGAATGTTGACAGCTCACACATCGTTCTAACAAAAATTAGGATAGTATTGTAGACTATACATATTGCACACCCCTAATACGCATCACCTAAAATGCTTAAAAGATCTTAAAAAATTCTGCAAACTTTATACTCTTTAACAGTATTTTAAATAGGAAGAATTTGTGCCTAATTATCAGTGTATGATCCAAATTAGCACACTAGCTTAAGCAGTTGTTTGAGTCTTCAAGCCTCTCTAAAAGCACTACTTACTCATTTCATTTCTCCAGGAATCTTTATCTGTCCTGTGACAATCAATGAAAATCAGCTCATAAGGGTGAAGAGTACAAACCATGGTTCATCACATATTCTCTTAAACCTGACCAGCTGGAGGCTTGGGACGCCCATTCATAAGGATGTGTGTAACAGCCATCAAAGCTGAGCTGCACTAACATCCTCTTGCTGTATGTTTTAGGGGTCTTGGTATGTAACCACAAACCACACCAGGGCCCGCAAACCACACAATCCTATTAGTAAGTTAACAGTCTGTTTCTGAGCATGGAACTCTTTCCTCAGATTACCTCAGAGACTAAACACATAGTGACAGAGTTCTTAGGGCTAATACTTCAACAGGTCATACAATACATTCATACAGATGTTTTAATGAAAATTATTATATTTTAGTCCTGTGAGTTATGTTCAGTTCATTTGCTCCTGCTTCTGTGCATAATGTATCATACATTAATAAAAACAACTGAAACTAGAAAAAGATCTAGAAGAAAAAGATCCAGGAAATCACACTGTGGGATTTTTAAAGAATTTATTTGTAAATTATGGTGGAAATAAGTATCTGGTAAAAAACAAATCTTTAGCTTATTACTTGTATGTAACATGAAACAATGTAACATAACCTTTGTGGGCAATGACAAAGGTGAAACGTTTCCTGTAAGTCTTCACCAGGATTGCAAAGTTTTTCTGCTCACCATTCTCATGATCATTTTGTCCCCACAGAATGAGATCCTTAGCTCGAGGGAGATTATCAATGATCTTGTATGTCTTCCATTTTCTTTTATTTGCAAAGTTGATGTATTCACACCATCCTGCTTGCATATTGTAGATTTACTCTTCCCAGCCTGGTGCAGGTCTACAATTTTCTTCCTCATGTCACTGGACAGCTCTTTGATCCTGGCTGATTTTGGCTATGTTTGAGTTTGTAATCTGACTGTTTGAGGCTGTGGATGCAGATAACGAGGTCAAACAGGTGCCATTAATACAGGTAACAATTGGAGGACATATTAACTTTTTTTTTAAGTTACAGGTATGTTGGAGCCAGAAATCTTGCTTGTTTGTGGGTAACTAAATACTTATTTTCCACCATAATTTAGAAAATAAATTCTTAAAAAAAACTTACAATGTGATTTCCTGGATTTTTTTCTCATTTTGTCCTTCATAGTTGAAGTGTACCTGTACTTGAAGTGTACCTGATACAAATTACAGACCTCTATCATCTTTCTAGGTTGCATAACTTCAACACAATCAGTGGCTGATTAAATAATTTTGCCCCACTGTAAAATAAACAATTAAACAATGACTGCACATACCAAGACTGGACATGATTCTATTGCTGACAAAGATGCTATAAACACAAAGCATGTTAATGATGAGTCCATTTGGGAACATGAATGAAGAGACGCTGCCATACTAATTGGAATAAAAATTGCATTGGCTTACCTTGGGCTGTACAAGAAAATGTAATTAACATGATCACTGAGACAAACAGGAAAGTGATACTACATTTACGGCCAGTGTTGCAATTTCCAGTTCCTGCATACCAAGTACAGCTTGACCTTCAACTGATACTAAGTAGCATGCAAAAAAAAAACAGCAGGTCAAACTATAAATTCTTTCTGCCCATGCATATGTCAGAAAGTCAAATTAATTTTGGGCTAAAATCAGGCCCTGATGTTTTTACAATAAATTCAGATTTCTTAATATATTGTTATATATTTGTTAAACAACAACCAAACACACTGTGGAGCAATGTGTTGGTGTGACAACATTTAATTTGTAAGGTTCAATTTGCTAAATAAACTTTTTTATGACAGGACAAAAATATAGCAGCTATTGCATATTTTGTGGCAGTTTGTGCACGTTTATGTTATGAACTTGTTCAAAATTAGGGATCAAAGGATCGAGCGGCTATGTTCCGGTATTTCTCTAATTTAGTCAAACATGAAGGTCAATCTATGGTAAGAAACATATGAATTTTAAAATGTAACTTGCTGCAGCTTAACACAAACCTCCGCACTCAAAGGTTCTTGCAATTCCAGCTGAGATGCTTGATACATTTAAACTTTTGACTTAAATGAATAGGCTACAACAACAGAAGCTGAAGAGACATCATCATAACTCATCAAGACATAACTCAAGATAACTGTAAAACTGTAGTGGGCATAAAAGCAGGCTGCATAACACATCAAACCTTGAGTCAGATGGGTTACAACAGGATGACCATACATTTCTAATACTCGTATCTGTATATTCATTTGAAGAGAGCAGCACTGGTCATGGAAATTATGGAATTAATTAACTGTACATAGTCTGAGACAAAGCACCTCAATCAGGTCTTTCATCAGCATGAGAATAGTGACTCCTTTGGCTAGAAGACCAAAGGGCTTTAGATTAAAGGGGTCATCGGCATTCTGAGGGCTCACATCCATTTACACAAACATTATGTCCATGAATGCAGACAACAGATCAACAGATCAACAGATACATCATCATACATTATCATTCAGAAAAGGATCTCAGGCATCCACAAATCCATTACCATTATTAAGCATGTAGAGAAAAACAAAACAGAAATGACTAGTGAAATTGTCATACGAAAGCTATTTTAATAATTAAAGAAAAACGACTACAGGTGTAATATCTTGGAAAAAACGAGAAACTGTGGAATAGTCAGCTTGAGAATCAGAAAGATTCTCACACAAATGAAATAGAGCTAGCAAATATAATGAGAGCTAGAAGAGGCTACAGAGGGACAGACAGCAGGGCTCTAAAGGTCATTTGAGAGTGCACTTATAAGAATTAGGTTGCGTCTGAGTGGAGCCATGCAGCCACTTTCAACTGTTTGAAGTCAAATATGAGGTATACCTTGAAGGTAAAACTTTTTTGGGTATAAATATTAATTCAAGTAAACCCACCAGTGACATGTCTTGAGATACTAGCTTATAACCACTCAAACTGTCTCTGCACTGATTTTCTCTGCATTGCCTGTAAAATCCTCTGCTTAGATCAACAGCTCTTAATATGTGGCCCATGAGACTCTTGTATCCTTTGACAGATGAGAGCCACACTTTGTGTGTGTGTAATTCAGCATTCACTGCTCCATCAATGATGGCAAGCCGGCCTGGCCTAGATGCAAAACAGCAAAACAGGCTCAAACCATGGTACTACCACAACCACGTTTCAAAAATGGCATAAGGTTCTTATGCAGGAATGCAGTGTCTTCCTTTCTCCAAACGCTTTTCATTTAAACCAAAAAGTTCTATTTTGGACTCATCCTTCCACAAAACGTTCTTCCAGTTACCTTCTGGCTTGTCCACATGATCTTTAGCAAACTGCAGACGAGCAGCAATGTTCTTTTCGAATAGCAGTGGCTTTTTCCTTGCAACCGTGCCATGCACGCCGCTGTTGTGCAGTGTTCTCCGGGTGGTGGACTCATTAACATTAACATTAGCCAATGTAAGAGAGGTCTTCAGTTGCTTAGAAGTTACCCTGGGGTCCTCGCCGACTATTACACGCCTTGCTCTTGGAGTGATCTTTGTTGGTCGACCACTCCTGGGGAGGGTAACAATGGTCTTGAATTTCTTCCATTTGTACACAATCTGTCTGACTGTGGATTGGTGCAGTCAAACCTCTTTAGAGATGGTTTTGTAACCTTTTCCAGCCTGGTGAGCAACTTTTCCTGAGGTCCTCAGAAATCTCCTTTGTTCGTGCCATGATTACACAAACATATGCTGTGAAGAGCAGACTTTGACAGATACCTGTTCTTTAAATAAAAAAAGGTTGCCCTCTCACACCTGATTGTCATCCCACTGATTGAAAACACCTGACTCACAAACATACTTTTGCCACGCACAAAAATGTAAAATTGGATAATTTCACTCAAAAAATAAATGACCAAGTAAATATTTTTGTCTTATTTGTTTAACTTGGTTCTCTTTATCTACTTTAGGACTTGTGTGAAAATCTGATGTTTTAGGTCATATTTATCTATGAATACACAAAAATTCTAAAAGGTTCACAAACTTTTAAGCACCACTGTACAGCCATGTGGCATTTAACATCTCAGTTTGCTTTACTGCCCAAGGTTTACGAAACAGCCAGACCACATCCATGATATTTACACCGCTCACAAAAAATATTGAATGAAATTTTCCCTAATGTTTGTGCGCAGTGTATTTAGGGTGATGTCTCTGTGCACATATTGTAACCACTACATGTTTGAGAAAATATCTAAAGAAGTGGCCAAATGATGGCACGGGAGAACATACCTGCAGTATCAAAGGCGATATACAAGCTAAAAAGCAAAGTTTGATATGATTCAATAGTTCACTTTAAACAGCTGTTATATAAGTTAATCTATAACAGTAAAATATAAGTTCAAAAAAACGAACAATTTGGTATAATTGTCTACCAGTGGATGGTTTAAGCTACTTCTATAAAAATGTATTTTTTCTATAAAAAGGTATATCTTTTCAGACCCCACATAGAACATTTCACTATTCTACCCTGTATGTAATGTGTTGCTGGTTCCCATGCTTAAAATGTATAATGAGATTTTTTTTGGATGATTTCCACAGCAAAATCCCCTGTTTGAAATTTACTACATGACTATGCTAGACTTGGCTCTTCTACACTGTTATTAGCCCCAAGGTGAAGCAATAACATTTAGCTACCCTTTCCAAACGCTAAGCTGTTTCTCTGTCCTGCTTGCCAGTACAAACCCTAGAAGTATAGATCCAAAGGACTAAAAGGAATCCTGATGGCCTTGTCGAACTCATGCTCTCAAAAATCTGGTTAATGTCAGTCTGCTTTCCGAATGAAACGCATCTAGATTTATTCCTTCGCACTCGCTTCTAAAGTGCTTCTAATTCAATTAATAGTGGTGTTAACTAAGTGGATGCGATAATGGAGAGAAGAGAGTGAGAGAGGTACAAAAATGGCAACAAGAGAGAGGGAGGGTGAGAGGGAGGCAGATAAGGGCGCTCTCCTGCTGTGCACGGTCAGCTTGTTCAAGAATTTTGGGATTTTCTCCAGCTCGTGTTTGTTGGGCTCACTTTGAGCGAACAATGGCCACCTATGTTTCCATAGGGACTGGGGCTTCTGGGAAAGCTTGATGGTCCTTACTCAAAGTGGCACACAATCCGAGCAGAGTGGAGCCCTAAAAACACGACTGCACTCTTCCAGTCAGACCCGCACATCACTGGAGAGAGTGAACCACTGACAAGGCATTTTACAAAAGAAGAGCAACACAAATGCTAGGTCACACAAATAAGCATGGACTTCGAAGGCAAGTACTTAGGGTACATTTCTCTAATTGTAGTGTTAAACAGATGGCTGTTTTATGCAGCCTCAAAGAATTCTGACAAAAACTCCAGTGACATTGGATAGGTCTGAGGCTGCAATGAGAGAATAAGAAAGAAACAGGCAGACATCTGGTTTACCCATTGTGAGAAAGACAAAGGTTGAGATACACAGAGAAAATACACAAAGGTGCAAAGCAAATATCATTTGACTCATGCAAGTTTGAACTCTGTGCGTGTTGGGTGGATGGAATGGGACGGGGGCGCTGGGATACTTTGTAGGAACAGATTATACTGCTTTTCTTAATCTGCCAAAAGATCTCCATTAGGTTACTGAGGTTAAGATTCATATTCGGTGAATGTATAAGATGTTTGTGAGTGAGTGTGTACCTTGCGTTTTGAGCACCAAATCCTCCTCACAATGATATAAATGACTAGCAAGCAATGTTTTGACGGTCCTTGCTTCTAAAATTGTCTTATTTTGTTTGTTTGTTTGTTTATTTTAATTCCAATAAACACACAGGACCAAATAAAATTGCTTTATGTTATCAGGTTAGGAAAAAAGGTAGATGTAGCCTTAATTAGCTAAAGGAATCATCTAACGACAGCTAGACAACATGTGTGTGTGCGTGTGTGCGTGTGTTTGGTTATAAATGGGCTGAGGCGAAGTTAAAATGAAATAGACTTTAAATCTACTTGCTCGGTTACATTTTTTGTGAGAGGTAATAAAAGCTTTTCACTAACAGTGGCAGTCTTCATGTAACAGGCCCATTAAATATGAGAAATGAAAAGGTATTGCTTGAAGCTACAGATTTTCCCTCCTCAGTATAAGAGTGTTCTGCTTCTCAGAAAGGAATGCAAAGCAGGCTAACACAGGATCATTCAGGACATGCATGTGCAGGTCCCAACCTGCTAGCACAGTCAACCAGCACCAACACAGCCTTTCTCCCCTGTTGACAGGTATTTTGTCTAGTCTTCATCCCACTTTGAAGTGATCACAGACCACCCTGTGCTCAGACGTGAAGCAAAAGCGCAATTATGACTAACTATACTATGTAGGCATTTTTAATTGTTTTTTTTTTTTTTGGAATGAGGAAAAAATAGCTTTGGCATCTTGGTTCAAATGACACAACTACTGAATAAATAATTAATAATTATATGGTGCAGAAATCGAACGTGGTGGCACCACACCTCAGACACCGACAACTAAAAACAGAACGAAAGCAAATGATAAATTGTTACTAGGTATACCTGGCAAAAATAAGGACTGTTAAATAGCTGCAGGTACATGGCCAAGTCAAAATCGTACATGGTTTTCTGTATTCTACTCTGTGTGAAATACTCACTTCAGAAGCCTGAAAAGAACAAACGTGGCAACTTTTAATCTCATAACCGGATCAAGTAAAAATAAATCTACATTCCACCACAGTCCCATGCTTAGGATTTTATACTAGCTCTCTCTCTCCCTCTTACATCTCTAGTTCACTTCTCTCACTCTTCATAGTACTGCAGTTTAGAGCAACATTCATGTTCAAGCTTGCCAAGTTACTGACAAAACCGACATTGGCTCAGGAGCACCCCCTGTTTATTCTGTAGATGAAAACTAACATGAGCAAAGATAACACTAAGAATTATCTCTAAGATTGTAAAGCTGCTTTGAGACAATGCTCCGTTGTAAAAAGCGCTACAGAAACATCATTGGTTATTAGACTGTATTTAAGCCAACAGTCACAGTGAGGTAGTGTAAAACACCAGCAGCAAAAGAGTCTCGCACCCACTCAAACCAGCACAACACACAGTAACACACCACCATAGCAGTGTCAGTACAGTGCTAAGAATGGTCCACCACTCAAACAGCATCTGATCTGTGGTGATCCTGTGGGTGTTCTGTTCATTAAAGAACAGAGTAGAGGGGACTACAAAAGTTTGTAGAGAAGCAGATGGACTACAGTCTGTAATTGTAGAACTACAAAGTCCAGCGACCCCTACAGATGAATCAAATAGAATAAGCAGAATATAAAATGAAATATATAGAGTTTGAGACAGACACTCTAATCTTTAGTGTAAATGTATGTATCGTCTCATGCAGCATTTTTTGAGGCAGCCAAAACATGTTAAGAGTTTAATCCCAGTCTAGGGATAGAGAGGTGTGATATGAACCCTGGACCTTCTGGTTCATAGTCCAGTACTTTAACCACTAGGCCACCACAGTCCCAGTGGCTTTTGTGCATCAGACATTTCAGGCCACCAGCATGTATGCTCTGCAACACATGAAATACTCTGCTATGAGATAAACCGCAATCACTGAGGCCACTGTACATGTTTTGTGTGGGTGTCAGCTGGTTATGACCTGGTTGGCTATTCTGGAGTTTCTTATAACCAGGGCTAGTTTGTACTTCTATGCTTGCACACATTTTTATATATTTTTCACCAGGAAATATCATTATATTTTTCATTGATTTTCTTTATCCCCAGGGAGTAATTGTAGTTAAAGTGTGAAGCTGTGAAGCTGTGAAGCTTTCCATTTAATAGCAAGCATGATCTGTTTCTTATTCTAAGGTCAGAGAGGGGTCAAGCCGTCACACATATCCGGTCAGCAGATCAATAACACTGGCTACAAGTCATGTCATGAATGGGAAATATGATCAGGGGCTTTGGAAAAACAAACCAGGTGATAGTTCTTTCAGTTTTTTTTGGTCAACTCAGTAAACATTCAACAAAAAAAGTATTGCCACTGCATGTGCGACACTTTAAACATCGAACTGAAAACACAGATGTACACTTGTCTATAAATAGCAGTTGTTTAAGCTGTACTTAATGTTTAGCAGAGAATGAGAAGGTATTCCCTTGATAAACGATATAAATAGGGATCATGGCTCTAACAGGAGCTTCTAACAACCAGACACCAGGTACACTTCCCCAAGTTTAATAGGTCTATAAATAGCAGCCATTACAACTTCTTTCATATATAGAGTCTGAAAGGTGCTAAAATATCCCATTAGTTAATTCAAAGTTGGCAGTGTGGCTCTGAGACCACAGCACACACTACTCTGCTTTTATGACGCTAGCATTACGACCACGAACGGCTCATAAAAGCTCTCCTCTAAATAACTTGGAAAGACAGAAATTAATTGCCAGCTGATATCCAGAAATTCAACTTACAGTAAGTGGCCACTAGTGAATCAGACTCACAGACAAGATGATGATAGCTGGACTTGTTAGCATATTGCTAGGTGAGGGGGTTCTTCATTATTGTAAATTATGAGCATCTGGAACTGTGCCATAGATATTGCGGAAGACATCCAGCACTGCACTAAGACAGGTATCAACTCTCAAAAGAAAGTGCCCAATAAAAGTCTCATTTAGGCCAAGCTGGGAGAGTGCTGAAGGGGTGGCAGGATGGGAAGGGTCTAAAAAAAAAGTCCTTCCATCATATCCGCTTCATAAGAGGAAAATAAATTTGTTTTGGCTTAATGCTATTAACGTAAATGACTAAGGATGTTGTCCAAAAAGCCAGCATGACACTAAGTGCATGGCCCAAACAACCAAACAAAGAGTTTTGTTTATTCCTGATGTTCCTGCTGTTTTTCTGAGTAGCTAAATGATGGGATTCATCAGAATTACTACACTAACTGGAAGGTGAACTCATCCTGCACTTTATAAAATTGAATAGACTTGAATGAGTACTGTTTAAATAATATTTGTGGTCAAATAAAATCAATGTCAAAAGCTATATCATTTGAAATTTGAATGTACTCTAAACTGAGAGTAAATTAATTTATAAGCATTTATTTTTATTTAAATACAATTCATTACGACTACAAGGACCAATATGTAAACATCTTTAAAATACGTATATGAAACTAATAATGTGAATATATATATATATATATATATATATAGGATTGGGGGCACACAAACTAATATATACTGCTCACAAATATTATGGGATATTTGAAATAATAATGAAATATCCTCAAATAGTTTTTTTTGAGCAGTGTATAATCATGTTATTAGGTACACTTTGCTAGTAATGGGTTAGGTACCATCAGAACTTCCTTAATTCTTTAATTCTTCAAAGCATAAACTTATTTAACTTATCACACATTTCCACCAATTATGTCTTTGGACTGCAGGAAGAAACCAGAGTACCCGGAATAAACTCAACACAGAAAGGACCCAGGCTGCTCCACCCTGGGATTGAACCTGGGACCTTCTTGCTGTGATGCAGCGGTGCTACCCACCGGGCCGCCCTCTGTTTATACACTTATATAAAAACAATGCTGGAGACAAATTTTTAATCTTCTCATATACAGCCCCACCCAGCCCACACCCATAAATGTTATATCACCATCTTTTTGCTGCGAGTTGTAACGCAGAAAATGTATATGTAATTGTTTATCATCTGCCTTGTGAGAGCAGATATCAGCTCGAAATTCCTATAATCGGCCCGATTAATCCACTCACCAATTCATCGGTTCATAGCTAGCTAATATTACCAGGTACATTTAAAGATTTACTACTAAATAGATCCACTGAGAATAATAATAATAATAATAATAATAATAATAATAATAATAATAATAATAATAATAATAATATTTAAATAAAGAGTCCAATAACAAATAAAAAAAGCATATCTGTGCAAAAAAAGTTGATAGGCACATAGCTAGCAAGCTGGCTGAAGGACAACACTTCCTAATATGCAAAAAGACCACTATTAGCTGGTTGTTGGTCTAAGTTGGACTCTGGTGAGTGCTGGTTGCTTTATACTTCATTAGCTATTAGCTAAGTAGCTTTTGTTCATACAACAACTAATGCCGGCAAGCATTATGAAAGTACTGTTTGTAGTATTTTTCTTGGGATTATGAAACACTAGATTACAATGGCTAAAATGACACATTCAGAAATGTTTCAAGTTAAAAATTTAAGGTTCAATGAAATAAGCTGTCCTTTCACTAAATTTGTACACTCACCAAAAATGACATTTATCATTGACATTTGACATAAAGGGATTTTGTCGGTCACATTACATTCAATACTTTCTATATGCACTTACAAACCTACTTTCAGTATTCCTATGTCTCATCATGTCTTTTCAGACAGTGATATACACGCGCTCACAAACACACAGACACACACAGACACACACATTAAACACACATACACAAAGGCTTACAATGGTGCCAGGATGTAGGAAGGGAGTTCACAGAGAATGGGAAGGAAACGGTGGCTATCACTGCACTTCAAAGAGGATAACTGGGTATGTTCCACACTATAAGGGTATAATTTAGTCCACAGGTACACCGAGGGAAACCTAATAATAGGGAAGTACTGTTTATGTTTTACATTACATTTCTGTGTGGCCAATTGAGTACTTAAAGGAGACATAAGAAAAAACATGACAAAAGTGTGCAGGAGATGGAGTTGTGATGGAACAGCAGATGTGTGGGAAACGAGTTCACAAACAGTGAGGGATTGCTGCTTATTACACACTGATGAAAGTCTTACCTGAGAGCGCAGTTCACAAAGGCCGCAGGACATGAAAGAGAAAAAAAGAGGAGGAAAAAACGTTAGGGGAGAAAAATGTCAAGTTTATATGACGTTTGATCGTAATGATACACAGCCAAATGAAGACTGTGATGTTTTTAAAGCACATCCAGAAGGCACGTTTTTTTGGAAAATCATTGGTTTGCTGAGGTTTTACTGAACGGCTTTAAAATGTTTGGGCTGATTTAAGCCTGTCGTTGATGGCTGACTCCCAGATTGTCAAACTCACATTCTGCACGGTGGTAACTTTGCATATGGTGAAATACTGTATCTGTCTTTAATAGCAACCGATATTGCAGATCTTTTGCACAACATCAGGCTTTTCAAAGCCAAACCACCTGAGCTTTGTCTGCAACAATATCTAACAATATAGATTGCATCACTGGTGGTGTCTGTATTTTGGCTCCTAGTGCAATTTCGTTCCCTCATTTTTAACTTCAGTCATGAGCTTTTACATCGAAAGCTTGATTTATGGCTCTGTCGTTTATCCTATCTAGCTACATGACCCAGTGAATATGTGAACTTCTAAGGTGTGTTTTTGGCCATGTTTTGAACAGTGAGTGAGATATTCAATAATGTCAGCTCACAAATCATTATAACAACAATTACCATATTATAAATATTATAACTTGTGATGCATATCGCACACCCCTATAATGGACTCGCATAAAACAGACTGCTGCACACGCACAATGAGTGTCCTACCTAAAAGCACATGACTAAAGTTTAAAATCAATAAACTAACTGTGCTAGGATACAAAATACAGTGCAGTCTACATTGTTAAGATTTATTGTTGGACTTGGCTCAGCTTTGGACAGATGGTGTTCTGACGTGAATGTATAAACTATGGTAGAAATCGGTGGTCGTTAAAGCAACTTATATCACTGTCTGCAAGCTAAGCACTGTACAGAACATACGACAAACAACGACAAGCATCGGAAGTCAGCTTTACAAATCAGGCTTCAACCAGTCAAGCTACCAGCAAAAAAACACACTCAGCAAATCTTAGTGACATCATTCTGTAAAAAAAAAGTGCCTTACGACAAGAAAAGCAACAGATGACGACATAAATGTTGTCACAAATTACATTGGGATAGACACGGTTCCTTATTCAAGTGGTTAAGAAAGATTCAAGCAACTTTTGAATACTTTAGACCACAGAAATACACTGCCAATGTTTCATCTAATTATCGTTATCGACAAATCCTAGAAAATAACAAGATATCATGTTTTGTGAATACTGCACACCCCTGCCTTTGAAACATATTATTACACACTTTGAAAACAAGGCAAAACTTATTCAACACTCACAACTCAATGTCCTATATACTGCTCAGATATTTCAAAATGAAATATCCCCTAAGGAAATATCCCCTCATTTTTAAAAGCAGTGTACATGAAAACCAGGACTCTACAGAAAAAAATACGGGACACATTTTTGAATCTGAAAAGGTGGCCAATCCACCATGTTAGTTCAGAATTTAAAGCATCAAAGCTGACCCTGTATGAAGAACAAGCCAACCTCCGGTTCGTAGCTCATAGGGGTTCAGCATAATGTACCCAACTGCTTGGACCTGTGTCTACTGTGTGCAAGATGAAGGCTTACCTTTTAACCCCTATCATGCATCAAATGGGCCCTCTTTCATGGGGTCAAGGAAGGCAGTCTATAATGGTGTCTAGTTTGAAGTGCGTTTTAAAGAGACAGAACAGAATGGAGGCAAAAATCTGTAACACTATCGGTCTACAAGAGATATGATTGAGTGATAGCCTACGCTCAGGTAAAATGTTAGACAAAATATGTCCCTTCCTTACTTAATCTCATGATGATATCATATCTGGCATGCACAAGAGGCTCTTAGAATGTGATTCAAGTCCCAAGAGAGCTGTAATTACAGCAAGATTAGTGCTGAGCAGAAGGCAATGAGCAGCCAGGAATGATGTGCATTCAAGAACCTCAACATCTGCTTGCTGTTATATTATTTTATCCTGAGAAAATAAAGATGCTAAAGCTGTCATACCATCACTGATCCAAAAACGTTTGAGGCTAAGCTAAATCTGCATTCATAAATCCACCTGCAATGTGAGGCTGCGTCCAAAAAAAGTCGAAAGCTATTTATGGCATGCCCATCGAAAAAGTGAAGAGTGAACCCACTGCAATGCAGTAGTCCAGATTGTAAATGCACTGAAAGTAATCAGCAATCTTCATTAGGAAAAAAGCACTCTGCCTTATTGAGATTCAGAGGACCGGGATATGCCGACACACAAAAACAGGGATTTATTGATTGCACTTAATGCAATAAGCATCCAAGGTCCAAAATGGCAGCTGCATTTATCCTCTCTCTCTCTCCCTCTCTCTCTCTCTCTCTCTCTCTCTCTCTGTTTCTTTCTCTTGTCAGTTAAAGCCGACTTAGGATGAGTCTGACTCTGAGATTCGGAGCTGCAGAAACAGACACACACTTAATGGATGCTGACTGCAAAGGACACAGAAAAGCTCTTCTGAATATTTATTGTCTAGTCCACTCAGACTCTGCAGCTGATTCTGCTGTCTCTGGCCGACGTTCGCATTCACAATGTGAAATGATCACTGGATTGTGATACGTGTACAAAGTCAAGAACAGAGACGTCATATATCGCAGTTGTCTAAGCAAAAATCTTGGAACATTAAGCAGTGATATCACACCAGAGCTCTGAACTTAGATCAGACAATCAATTAACTTGCAAGATGTTAAACGTAAGTAGGCCAATATATACGTTTCTTCAAAATTAAATAACATATAGGACCCAATAAATTACGCAATGCAGAGTATATGGACAGAATCGCAGGTTTAATTAGCAGGTTTGTTTATGACACCTGTGCAGATGCATGTCACTTTTTTGTGCTAATGGTGCATCTCTAGCAATAAATGCAAGATTCAGGACACAGCTACTGATTTAAGGACACTACTAAATTGAATTTAAGTTTGCTAAAATTTAATTATTTGAGTTATAAACTGTACTTGCTACTCAGGTACTCAGTATCAGCAAGTACCCAAAAGCAAGTACTTTACTTGGCATGACAAAAAAACGGTTTACAGCTGTGTAATGTAGCCCTAGGAATGGCTGAACTCCATAAAAAGAAATATAACCGCTAGGTTTAGAATTTTTGATAGAAATTTAACAAAGAGAAATGCTCCAAAATGTACACAGAATGTACACACTAATCTTGAAGATTTATGTTTCTGTGATCTGTCCAGGCAGCAGTACAGACAGACACAGCTGCTGGGGCAGTGCAATTAATATGAAAAGAGGGAAAATAAAAGTCTTAGAACCATGTGTTTCCTTCTCCTCCCAGCTGTTCCAACTCACAATCCCACACCTCTGATTTTCACCTATAACAGCATTTAACACACACAAACACACACACAAGAAGTCCAAGACCTCTATAAATATCTGTGTATTTCTATACTTTTATAAGGAACTGAGATGGTGTGTTTTACTGATATGGAATGTCCTGAAACTTGTTCAAAGCGTTCACTTTCTGACCATAGCTTTTTTGAATGCTCATTAACCTGAATTATGGCACAGGTAATAGACTATGAATGTAAAACAGAGATGTGGTAATCTCTCATTACAGGAAATGAGATAACCACAAACACTATCTGCATCTCTATCTGTACTGAGAAGGACTACGAGTGAAATATAAGGTTTTCCATTTATATCGAAAGTTTGACAGGTAAAGAAAAAACTCAAAGCTCCCAAACCCGAAGCTTTCTTTTCTTTTCACATGGCTGATTTAACATACCTAAACTCTAGAGAATGAAATGATTAATGTCGGGTGTGAGTCAGTCTCTAAACTCAGGAAGCTCTAAATCAAAACAATGTTTTGCCTTTAACCGTCGAGCTAATTAATTTGTGAAGGCCCCCATAAGCACCCCATGACTTACCACGACCCCACCGCTTACTCAGAGAAATCTGTGTGCTGAATAAAAACGAAATAACTACTTTGCTTGCAGTCAACCAGGGGATGGAGTGACTCACTGGTACACACTCTGTGCCCTTACACTTTTACACGAACAATATGGTTGTGTTAAATAAGCAATTACAGTAAAAGTGCATACAGTGGAGTTTATGATAGTGAATGACCAAAAGGTCAATGCAGAACAAGAAAAGTAAGTCTAACTGAATTTTACGGTGCTGGCAAGATGTGCTATAAATAAAGCTGTTTATCTGTGAGAACAGCAAGCATTTAACTTTTGAGAAAACAGTTTTCAAAGATTAATGGAGCTTACGTATTAGCTTTGTCAGCTTTAAGCTTCACATCAAATCTTCAGATCCTGAGCCCACCATGAAACGTAAATAAAACGATCATTACTGTACATTTCACAAGTGTTTGATAAATAACTATTAACATGGCAGCTGACACAATGCAATGCAACTTAGGTCTATCTTTGACCAATGAAATGTGAGCTACTTAATTAGCAGTTAGCAAGCTAGGCATGTCAGCTATGTGCTAATGTTACCTAAATTAAAGTGTAGCTACTCTGCATGAGTCTTAATACACTATATGATTCATTGTTTTAGCAATTGCATAATCACCATCTATAACATATCGTCAACCACTGGAATTGTCACTGATACACGTGATACTCTCTTCCACTGTTCTTCAACTGACCAATCGTTGTGATCTTGAACATACATCAGCCTTTTCACACTGTTTCCCTTCTAGTTTCTAGCTTGCTAACTTCCAAAAAGTCCATTCTTGATCAGGCTACTTCAGACTGTACAGCCCTGATGAAGCTATCACATGCTGCTTTTTGCTCAAATCAGCTTTTTTCCTTTTTTTTCATCCATCCATCCATACATTATTTTTTTGCTTAATTTTTTGCTTAATCCACACGGGGCCGGCAACTCTGGGCGCAAGAAACAGACGGCCCAGACGGGGCGCCAATCCATCGTAGAGCATGCATATACAGTCAGGCACACAGTCACACAATAAGGGCCAAATTAAAGACACCAATTAACCTAGCACACATGTCTTTGGACTGTGGGAGGAAAACTGTGGGAGTTTTCCACACAGAAAGGACCCAGGCCGCTCCGCCCTGGGATTGAACCCGGGACCTTCTTGCTGTGAGGCAGCAGTGCTACCCACCTGATTTTCAATTAATAATTTATATTCTTGTATTCTAATAAGGAGATTTTTTCCTTTCCACTGTCAGTCTAGGCTTGCTCAATTTCATATATTACATATACTGATAATGTGTTAATGCCATAAAATGGGTTTAATGTAACCAATATGGTTTATTTCTGCTGATACACGAAATAAATACACATTGTGACATTAAGTTCCCCAAGAGTCCTCTTTATATATATATATATATATATATATATATATATATATAGAGAGAGAGAGAGAGAGAGAGAGAGAGAGAGAGAG
>JAUZST010000218.1:135177-185453 GCA_034779995.1 Parotocinclus haroldoi | reverse complement strand
TTTCTCTGGGTGAAAATGCCATGTTTAATTCCAGAGATCAGAGGAGAATGCAGACTGGTTCATCTGATAGAAAGATACCAGAAACTCAAATAAACACCTGATACAACTGAGGTACACAGAAGAGAATCTCTGATTAAACAATGCATCACACAACCCTGGTCTAGATTTCTGCTGCTACATTTGGATGGTTGGAAATGGACATTGTGACGAATGTTGCAATCTCACATTTACAGTATCAGCAGTTATAGAAATACTTATACCAGCCTAGCACCATGGTCAGCATAACCAAAATCAGATTTTCTGCTGCTGAGTTTCTGCTGTTACCTGTCCAACTGATTAAACATCTTTTCTTTCCTCTCTTCAAAAACGGCTGCACATTTCAAGACATCATACTCGAGGCTCGTTACGGCTCGCAGCACCGTAAGCAGCGTCGCAGTCGCACCGCCTTCACCGCGCAGCAGCTCGAGGCCCTGGAGAAAACCTTTCAGAAGACGCACTACCCGGACGTGGTGATGCGCGAGCGACTGGCCATGTGCACCAACCTGCCCGAGGCACGAGTACAGGTGAGACATTCAGTTCAAAACACAAAACCATTCTGTCCATTTGGTTTTAAGCAGCTGCTTCTGAATTATCTGAATTATCTTGTAACTGGTCCCACTAAAAACTCGACACCACACCGTTTTGTGGAGCCCCATGTCAGATTACAAATAGGCCTCTAAGAGAGGCTCTATAGAAAATAACAGTATTATTTACTACAACTTTCTACCTGGACACGACACCATATGGAGGGAGCTCTCAGCGCTTCTCAAATCACCAATTTCAACACTCAGTTTTTTCCTCCTGTTCAATCAGGTTTGGTTCAAGAACCGCCGGGCAAAATTCCGTAAGAAGCAGCGCAGCCTGCAGAAGGAGCAGCTGCAGAAACAGAAAGACGCGTCGGGTGACGGGACTCTGGGAGTGAGCGAGAAGAGTGAGCCTGCCTCCAGTATAACCCTGGAGAATCCTCTCCCTCCTTCATCGATGTCATCTTCATCCTCCGTGGAGGCAGAGGGTCCGTCAGAGCTCAGTGTTGAGCTTAACGTGACATCAGCAGAGCAATCTGGGAGTGAATCAGCTACTGAGGATAACACGACCGACCGGGAGGAGGACCTAAAAAGTCATCATGACGATACAAAGCCTGAGAAGTCTGCCAGTCTCTCCCCACCGTGCAAGCGCCTCAGTCCCAAACCAGGTGAGATTTTAGGGGCGAACGGGGATCTGTAGGCTCCAATTCCCAATTCCTCCCCCTGACCAAGAACAGTCAGGTATTTTGTAAGTTGGTATAAGCTAACTGATTGGGCATTGCCATATGAAGAACCACAGTGGTGATACAGGGGTTAAGATACTCTGTCCTTAAGTGAAATTCTAGCTTAGGGTCTTATTTGAACATGTTTTAAAGTTAAGTGCGTTGCAGGAAAAAGGCCTTAAATATTATTGAAGAAACATCAGCATAAATTCTTCAATGTTCCCTTAAGTATCGAGCTTCTGAATTGCAAATTCTTAGAATTATTAGAACGTGGTAAAGAGTATTGGGACATAAACCCACATGTGGGGACAAAAGTCCCAACTGTGTTTTGGATGATATTATTATTTACTAGATGAGGTTGATGTATTATTAGCATTATCATTCTTCTTATTATTGTATATTATATAGTGCTTTACAGAATTTCATAATGGTAATTATGTACTTGAATAAAAGTTATGCATAATG
Source organism: Parotocinclus haroldoi (assembly GCA_034779995.1). NCBI lineage: Eukaryota > Metazoa > Chordata > Actinopteri > Siluriformes > Loricariidae > Parotocinclus > Parotocinclus haroldoi. The sequence continues at coordinate 183,703 of JAUZST010000218.1, read as the reverse complement.
TATTTTTTTTTTTTTTAATAACCGTTAAGGCAGCTCTCAAACAGCAGTGTGTGTTAAGGGTTTTATTCTGCAGAGCGACTGTTATCGTCTTACACAAACGGTCACAGTATTATTGATCAGAAGGTTCAGGGTTCAAGTCTTCATGTTATGGCAGCACAATGCGTTCATTATATAAATGAAGTTCATTTATACAGTGATACAATAAATACAGTAAATTCAGGAAACAGAAGTCACAGATTATAGCTCATTTATCACATCTACCACATTCCTCCCTCCAGATTCTCCCCTCGGCTCTCCAGCGACCACATCCTCATCCTCATCCTCCAGTGTGAGCGTCTCTCAGAGCCACTCGTACTCATCGTCCCCGCTCAGCCTGTTCCGTCTGCAGGAGCAGTTCCGCCAGCACATGGCCGCCACCAACAGCTTGGTGCACTACCCACCCTTCGACATGGCCTCCCCGTCCTCCCTGCCCTACCTAGGCATGAACGTGAGCGTGCCAGCCCCCCTGGGCTCGCTGCCCTGCCAGTCGTACTACCAGTCACTGTCTCAGCACGCACAGCAGGTCTGGAGCGGCCCCCTGCTTCAGGCCACGGCTGCCTTGCCCACCCACAACAGCAAAACGAGCAGCATCGAAAACCTACGGCTCCGCGCCAAGCAGCACGCCGCCTCACTGGGTCTCGACACAATGCCCAACTGAACGCTTCTAAATGGGAATTGCAGAACAACGTCATGCTCGGCTATGGCCGCATGGACTGTATATGTAGATACCAGCCCAAGAGACTTTGCTGGCCTAGAGTGGATCCGTCTCTATTTTAAGTTCCAGTTTTCGTATCACTTAAAAAGGTGCAATACCATGTATTCCAGATTATCAGGCAGGTCTTAGCTGATGCACCATCCAGCGTATTTCTACAGCACATTTATCAATGAACTGTCACAGAGCAGATAGACAAAACATATTTAGAGTTCAAACGAGCACAGAGTGGAGATTTGGAGGAACCAGGCTCATATGGTGAGACTGGATACATTAACAGGGTTGACATCAAATCAAATATGTGCTGAGGGCTTAATTAAAAAGTATTAACTGGATTTATTTGCATGACGGCTGCAGAGTAGCCAAGCCACACTTCAATTTGGTTGCAAAATGGCTCTTTTGGCCTGCCACAACCAGTACCAATGATCTACTGAAGCATGATTTCTCTTAACTTACATTCAGCAGTCTAATACGGTAAATGTTTTAGACCCCACGACCCTCATCTTGTGCAAAGCAGGGTTAAACAACAAGATGCACAATACATAGATACATATAAATCAAATAACTGGCTATATTAGACAACGACTGCTTTAAAATCCACTGGATCTTGTGTGCAAAAAAAAAAAAGTCGTGATAGTCTGGAAAATAGGATGAAAATAACTGCAGTAAACAGGTCCCTCCTGCAGCTTTAATACCAGCATTCTGCCATATGTACAAATCCCTCCACGCTTCTTTCATACAAATCGTAGCACTTTTAACACCCCCAACTGTGTAGCGCCGTTTTAATTCAATTAATCAGAGGTCCGATTTACACCTTACATAATTGCGTACGGAAGAGTGTAAATCCCTGCCTTGTTACACCACCCTGCTTAATTAAACCTGGCTAATTTACCTGTTTAAAGCCCAGAGTTAAACCGTGTTTAACCACAAACGGCTGGTTAATTAGGACCTTATCTCAGTGGCACCATATGCAAAGCGTTTAATTACATTTAGCCCTGGGCTGAGCGAGGCACTCAATTACACTCCCTGCATCTCATTTCAGATCGCTGTATATCTAATGCTCGGGGGATTTTATGTTTCAAGTGCATGTTAGTAACGTGGCACAATTATCCAAAATGGGAGAACTGGATTCTGATAAAGAGCCATTGTTTCCTGCCAGTATTTCTTAAGGTTTTGTGTTTTAAGTCCCTCTTTGTACGTGGGAACCATTAAACCAGCTCTAAGCACTTCGTCTCTGCTTTGTGTCTGTAAACTTTGACTCTGTATATAAATTAAAGTCTTTTATCTATAAATGTTGGTAAGACAAATGTAAAGTTCTATGTTTTAGATGGAGATGAGGTTGATCCACGTCCTGTACTGTGCAGTGTAAGATTTTTTATTATTATTTTCTTTCCCCCCAAACGCTACGCAGGGTCATCCTGCGTGAAATATTTAACCTCGGTCTGGTCGTATTTCTGTAACTGGTTTCCATTGTTGCTGTGGTTATAAAGTCTGACATTCTCACACCGTTTAATCGCAGAGAAGTGAAGTCGTAGTGTAATCTGGTACGAAGTGATAATACATTTTCTCTATTGCAACTATTAACTTCAAAATAAGTCTTCAATAAAACATTGCTTGATCTTTATATGTGTGATGTTCCTTCCTTCACCGGAAACCATGCGAACAATGTAACGAATTATGTTTTGAGGGTTTATTTTATATAAATGTTTATTTATTCAATCTGAAATAAAAATCCGAATGGTTACAGATTTAGGAAAATCTTGCTTATTCTAAGCAAAGATACTTTTGCTTTCAGTGCATTTTTTGTATTTTATTTAAGGCCATCATCATGATCAATGACCACTTTAGCCACAGATACACAAGGTTAGATAGATACACAAGGTTCGGTATGTAAGAGTTTGTGTGTGCAAATAAGTCTCCATGGGTCCTAAAAAGGTTAGTGATGAAACCAACTGAAAGGAAAACGGGATCTGAATCTTCTTGGCCTTCAGGCAGAGTGCCATGATTTGCTTTACTTTTCACTTTTAATCAATAACTCACAAAAGTCCATGATTTTTCTACTCTTTATTATATTTTCAGCTTTGTGTTAATGATGCTGGATAACTAGGTTAATGTAAGTGTTCATGTGTAAGAGGCTCCTCTATGATTCAGTATAGATTATACTAAACTCATCAGTTCATGATCTATTTAAATTATGATGGATTTCTCTGAACATCTCCATCATAAATCAGGGAGCTCCTCCAATAATTCTTAATTTAAAAATAAACCTCAATGTGAAGAATAACTTATAGAGGGGGATTTTCTTGGGATCTGGAACAGAAATTTACATGATCTCTTATGGGAAAACTTTGCTCTGTAGTCGTTTTAGGTATTCGACTAGCCTTCTGGAACGAATTACCAACCAGTTTATTATTACCTCAATTAAGTAAATCCTGTCTCTGCCACAGCTGCTTGGTTTATAAGAGTGTAACAGTTGCGAGTCGCTCTGGACAACGCCTAACATATAAAGACTAATTAAGCAAATTTAAATATTTTTTTAGATTTACGTTTGTGTTTTTCTAAGCTTTCGGAACAGATTGTACAAATATTTCATTATGTTTCTTTACTGCAAAACATGTAAACTTATGAAAGGTCAGTGAATCATGCATCAATTTCACTTTGAAAGTGGAATACTAAGCATTTTTCTACAGTCATGGCCAAAAGTTGTCACAAAGTTTGCTGCCTGAGGATGTTTGTGGAGAATGTTTTTAAACCATTCCTTATTCATGGCCGTATTCTTAGGCAAACTTGAGCAAAAGGGGAGTCACTGGATGAGAAACAACCTCACACACAAATAGTCTCAGGAAGCTTCACTGTTGGCATGACACAGGACTCATGGTAGCGCTCACCTTTTCTTCTCTGGACAATAATTTTTCCAAATTTCCCAAACAGCCTGAAGCTGGCTTAATCAGAGGAAATAACCTTACCCCAGACCTCTGCAGTCCAATCCCTATACTTCCTGCAAAATGTCAAACTGTCCTTGAAGTTTTAAATGCAACCAATCTGCTCTTCTGACCAACAAAACTGTGAAATCAGTTGTCTTGTCATCATTAACCTTTTCTCCTGAGCTAACGAGATCCTCACTGAAATTATGTTAGCAGGTCATTCTGTAGGGCTGAAATCCAGTGGCTGGAATGCCATAAAAACTGATACAGCAATATATTTTAAAAAAAAAACCTAATTTGTGCCCTTCTCAAAACCATTTCTCGAAGTTCCTAAGGAAAATCTGATCTCAAAACTGACTTTTTCAATCTACTATAATGCACTTGAAAGGAAAAAAAAATATTGTTGCACACCTTAAAACAATTATAGTTTGGTTATGGCTATTGGCTATTTATTATAAAAACAATATTAAAACTCAAACCAAAGCCAAAAACAAAGCAATTGATTTAAACAAAATGTGCGCATACAAAAAACTACAAGGTGATGGAGTAACGATACACGGAGAAAGGCAGTATGGGAGGAAATGGAGAAACTAGGTAATCTGGTGACATAAAATCGGTTTGGGGGACCAAAGTCGCCCCCCAATGAATAAGTGAGCCATTATGCTGAAGAATGACGGCCGGAGGCCATGATTATGCTGCTATTATATCTTAAACAGCGTGGTTTGCCAAAATGCATAAAGCCTTTGCTCCAATAAAGAGGCTCTCCTTTGAGCGTGTGTTTTACCAGAGGCAGGGTGCTGCTTTAACCATCATGTTCACGGTGCCCTTGCCACGGCCGTTAACAGCCTTTTTAAGCTTCCTCTGGCAACCTTAAATACAACTGATTTAAACCAGGTGTCATATATTCAGTCTATTTAGGCAGAACCAAATATTCATAAAACTCAAAAATGGGCTTCCCATTTCAACACATACACACACAGGCCCTGCAGCACTTGTTAGACATTGCAATATGGTAATAAAGGTCAATGTCAGATTGGTCTTGTTACTGTTTCTACATCCAGGAAACAATCAGTCGCAGCTAAGCACTCGGATACAATAAATGACTTACACAGGTTATTACAGAGTTCAAATCGAATCACCACTCAAAAGAGGTGTTGTCTAGAAAACACACCAAGCATGACATTAAAATGACAGGTATGCACCATTAAAGGTACTGATCCGGCCATGGTCACGTGGCTAGTGGGTTGCTACTGTAATGTAAATATAAAGAATATTTACATAAGAAAACTGGATGCAGACGATAGGTAAACGTACGAGATAAAAACAAGTGGAATGTTTCTACACAGCCTCAATACTAAACCATACCTCATTCATGGAAATACAAAATAATTATAGTAATTACCATAACATACCGCTACGATCCTGTGTAATTTAAAGCTGTAACACTTAAGAGGATGGTACGATGATACTTTGATACTTCTGTCAGGATTAGGAACACTGAAGATCAGCCATATGAACTAAAGAGTGAACCGGTTTATAGTTCTAGGTTAGAGAGAATATACAGGTAACAAAGGAGTACTACTTACAATAGGACATGTTCATGCACTTAAACAGCATGTACAGCTTGACAAATAGAGGAAATACATTTATACACACTTGAGGAACTGGCAGCAAAAAAGTCTCTAACCACATCAACAGAGTTAGAGAAGAACAGACGAGAGCTAACAAACCAGTAAACGTGACCGGTAAGATGGTGAGCTTGAGTAAATGACGGACTTCTAACTTAAACTTTAACTCCCTACTCTGCTTGTGGATCGGCAGCATTGACCAGCTGTTAAGGTGAACCAACATTTATCGTTGATTATAATTGAAGCTTCAAAACGTCAAAGTTAACGTCAAAGTTAACGATGGAGGTTAAATGTCGTTTAATAAGCGGAGCGTTCATGACACCACTGTAAACGAAGGCAGTGCTGTTCATGATAAAGTGGTATAAAGGGTAAATAAATCAATATTTCACAGTAGCATATAATTAAGCACAGTGTTTGAATCAGCGTAACCGTGTTCTGTTTTATTGCTTGGTGAAAAACACATCACCAGCGAAAGCATGAATCTATCGATCAGTAAATAGGATCCAACAGAGAGCTGCGAGGTCTTTATTTCATTAGAGACAGACAGACTAAGAAATCAGCCCTTAAGCCTGGCCAGCGCCAAAATCACAGTGTACCATTCAATCAGCCCACGCCACCCCACCCCATACCCCCCTCACTTTCTCGCTCCCTTTTCTTCAAGCTGCTAAAGGTTTTAGGTGCATGGAGAATGAAAGCTGCCAGCGTCAGGAACGCGCTCCATTCAAGAAGTGACAGGCAGTGCCAGAATATGATCCTAATCCTGTTCCCAGCATTCTCTTAGCCTGCTGGCAGTGCAATTTCTCCACGCACACTCCGGCCTGTGAACTGGGCTAAATCCCTCTAATAGCACATAGCCCAGATACACATCAAAGTGCTCCTGGATACCAACACAGGCTTTCAGGAGCTGATCTCAGACCAAAATCTAACCTCTACTCCACAGTGTGTTTCGACCTACTGACCCCCACTGTTAAAGATCACTCCCAAAGCTGCTTGCACCGTACATAAGTTATTATTATTATGAGAAATAAAGGATTCTGATGATTGGCTGTCAGGGCTGTTTTACATTTTAAAATTGTAGAAAGTGTAGACCTTCACTGACAGGGCATGATGATGAATAATTTTCTGTTAATGTTTTGTTTGTACCTGAACCACAGCAGGGATCCACAGATTTGAAATTAAGAGGAGTTATGAATGTTATAGTAGTAACTTAGGCATATTTATTTTTAACTGCATTACATTTTCATTGCAGGATTACGTGGACCATTCATTGCATTCATTGAAATGACTGATCCTTTCGTTTGAAGTCACATGACAGAGAAGTACTACTTACATTAGGACAGGTATACACTAGAAACACCAATTACACCTTGGTACAAATAAGTGGAGGAAAAACATCCACACAAACATGAGGAACTTGCATCAAAAAGTCTACACAAAATAAATAAATAAAACATTAGAACAGTCTTTAGTCCAAACGAGCCAACGGGCAAGTGAGTGCACAACTGATAAGGGAGAGATAGACATCTGCTCTTAACCTATAAGAGCCCACGTTCAGTGATTACCAAAAAATCATATATAATATATATTTATCCCATAAGAAGAATCTACGATCAAAAACAGCTAACTGGATACACTTATTATTGATTCAGACACTAGAGGTTTATCCATGTCCCTGGGACACTGAAGTAGTGTAATTAAAAAAATGGTACTACAAAAAGAGTTTACAAAAAATAATAATAAATGGAAAAAAAATATTTGAAGCTGAAATCTGTTGGAGTAAAATGCAGTGCGTTTCAGAAAGTTGATCATTTGACAAACTGATTAATAGCGGAATATTATCATGTCTGGTTAAGAGAGCTTTAGCAGCATTTTTTTTTAAATGTTTTTTTCTGTTTTTGATGTGGTTAGCTAAAGATAATAATGTTATTTGTCTGATTTTTTGCAGATGATTCATGTATCTGTGGTTACAAATCTTTATGTGGCCTCGGCGTCATGCACCTGAACCTCAACCTCAATAAAACATGTCCAGCTTCCAAAAGCCTTTAAAGAAACACTTTGGCTTTTTTCCACACTTTAAGTACATTTAGTGGCGTGTACTTTTATACCTCTACTCGAGGGAAATATATTAGCCATACTTGAGTTTCTTTTATTCTTTATTTATACAAGAAACTTGTGTCCTCCTGCCACCTCTATGAAAACAGTACATGATGAAAACAGATGATTTTAAGATTTACAGATCAGCCCTTCCCTTTAGGCGATGTGGAGGTCCAGCGTGGACACATTAGCATTCCTGATGAATACACACATGCAGCAGAAGGAACAAATGAACACGCACAAAGTGAGTGCAAGGGTGAGGGAGACTGCAGGTTGTGACAACAGGTGATTGAACAGGGCAGCGAATGGGTCGCCCTCTTCAGCTCCAATGCTCCTTTTCTGATTTGGTCTTTTCCCTTTTTTATCCCTCTGTTATCGCAAGCTGACTTAATCCTCTTAGGGTCGAAAATAAGCCTTTTCTTTCTATTTTGGAAAGGGGGACGGCAGCACTCCAGCGCCTGTCACTGAGGTGCTGTTTCAGTCACACCTAATTACGCATCAATGGCACACTACACACAGCTTTTCAAAGAGCACAGGGCATTGTGGGTATGTGGAGGGAGGCCAGGTCTCTCTGTATATGCAGCACACACTGAATAAACCTGCAGCCAACACAGAGAAATTCACCAAGTACCAGTCTCTCCCCTCGTCCAGTGAGGTCACATTCATAAGTATAATTATCTAATCAGCCAGTTGTGTTGCAGCAGTCCAGATACAGCCCTGCCGGGAAGGGGGGGCGGGGGGTTGGAATATTTCAATAAATGTTGGGATTTCCCAGGGGTTTAAACACAAATGAACATCTAGAGATACACAGAATGGTACAATAATGAAAAAAAAAAACATTTTGAGGAAGTGTCGATGAGAGAGAACAACAGAGAATGACCAGACTGGTTTGAACCGTCAGAAAGGCCACGGAAACTCAGATAAACACAGCTTTGGTGAACAGAGAAGCATCTCAGAATGCAGAACATGTCAAACCTTGAGGTGGATGGGGAATCCAGATTTTAGGAGAACAGAACGCTGGGCCTGGTTGTCTAAGGGTTACAAAAGCAACAACTGGGATGGAGCCTCATCCAGTTAAGTCTTATTTATTTATACAGAGTGTGTGCATGTATGTATGTATGTATGTATGTATGTATGTATGTATGTGCACATGCACACAACGCTTTTATTTAAGAACAATTTTTGTTTGTTTACAAACAAAGCATTGTCTCAATGCAGCTATACAACTAGTTGGGCCCACAGCCATATCGGAGCAATCCTATGGCAACAGTGGAAAAGGAAAACTAACCTTGTGGGGACCGAGACGTAAAAAGGGACCCAACCTGATGTTATACTTAAGATTTAAGTTAAACTAAGTAATACATTTCTGTATCAAGGAGGAATTTGGCATTATTCGTAGTTTTTGATGAACGCTCAAAATGTATGGTTCCTCTTTGTGAGAAAGCAAAAAGGCAAAATGCAACGTGTGGAAAGTTAATCTGTTCTAAAGGACGTTTCACATTCAACAACTCCAGCATGATATTTTGAGTATCATTTTTTTTATATTTTGAGTTAGTTATTTAATTAGTTCTTTTTAGGATATTTTGAGTCTTGGTCTTCACAAGGTTTCTTCCTTCTATATTTAGGGAGTTTTTCCCCCCTTGCCACTGTCGCCCTAGTCTTGCTTAATTTGGGATTGGCCTTTTAAGATTATAATGTTACAAAGCTGCTTTGAGACAATGCACCACTTTTAAAAGCGCTGTAGAAATACATTTGATTTTTACCTAACTTGACTTTGAGGAATCATTCAGCAAAACAAAAAAAAAAAACAAAAAAAACAACAAAAAAAAAACTTATGACCACAAAACCGACTGGTGGCAAAACAAAATGATGTCACCAATTACATCATTAAATAGACCGTGCCAATTGAGATGGCTGAGAAAGACTGGGCTCAAACAACTTTACCAAAAACACTTACCTACATAAATCCAGGTGAAGTATCATCTAATTATGGTTATGCCAAAATCCTAGAGTAAACCTTATATACATATATCATACACCCCTGTAGCTCAGCACCAGCAGCACCTCTTTATTAAGCTGCAGGCCACACAGCCTCCAAGAGCAACAAATAAATGTAAAATCCTTCACTTTATATTGCTCTGCAAGAGGCGACTGGAGCTCCGGCTGCACCGGCAAAGTCAACGACGATTGGGGGGGTGGGGGGTTTGGAGCAAACAGCGCGCAAGAAAATGGTTCATCTCTAATGGCCCCGTTTGGTGAGTGTTAAAAAATGTAAATTTATGTAAAAGCCTGTAGAATAGACATATTTACAATACGTTTAGGTAATCACAAGATGCAGGCATGGAGAACTATAGCGGGTGCCAGACGCAGGCGATGCAAAAATAGTTTTTTATGTGTCATTAATTCTCTTTGCATTCCCAAATAACCCTATATTACCGCGGTAATACAGTAATCACTCACAATCGCACAGAAAATTATCTGCACTCATCTGTGGAATCAGAGGCGAATGGGAAAACAAGGGGAAACATCCCATTTCAGGATCCTCTTGCGTCCTTAATGTTCAGCCAGAAGCCGACACCTAAACGACAGCACGGCCAATCTCAGTTCCCGCGCGCGCCGCAGCACCGATCTCGAGCAGCTTAATGACAGCAGGGAGTCGATGGCCATCGCCGGCGCAGGCCTTAAAGTGCGCACACCTTTTCATGCTACATTGGCTGGAATGAAGGCAGGACGGGGGAAAATGAAGCCCGTACGCGCCTGGAAAGCAAAAAACAAACATCTCTTAACCCGGACTCGACCTGCAGCGACCTCGAGAAGCCACAATGCAAAGCCACGCGCATCTGCAGAGCTTTTAGCGTACAACTGGAGGCGATTCTGAATAATTAAGCACTTCATTGGCTTGTTTAACTCTAAACACGTTCATTTATCAGTGTCCGTACACTAATTAAGCATCGTCTTACCATCCCCTAATTACACAAACCCATAGAAAGACAATATGCCACACATTTCGACTCCATCCAAGCTATTTTTCCCATCGCTTTCCAGTTCAGATACCAAGAGGTTACCCAGACCACAGAGCACAGAGGGCAGTAACGCTCTCCCTGGTGGCATAACTGAGGATGCCATGCCACCAAAACTTACCAGCCGAGGACACAAATAATTCTGACTCAATAATGCCTATGCACATTTTTTCCCCCATAGTGTTTATTACTAACCATCATATATACCATCTTAATATTTCTTTAGCTTTCACGTATTAAACGATTTCTATAAACTCAACTTGGATATCATGGTTTAATTCTGACATATAATCATCTAGGTACCTTTTGGAGTTATTACGTTTATGGAGTTCTTCCTTGTCACTAGGTTTGATAGGTTTAAGACTGTGCCTAGAAAAAACCCTAATAGTGTTTAGACGCTTTGAGACAAAGTTCCACTGAAACAGCGCTATAGAAATTAATCTGACTTTGACAATCATCAAGACAAATCGTTAAAGACAGCGTTTCATAACGTATGCGCTCACAGACATAGGCACCATTGGGCATTGTGCACCAAGAATCACTCAGAAGGCAAAACGTTTAATTCGTTTGCCATACCCATTTAATCCAGTTCAGAGTCGTATGGGGCCAGAACTGATCCAGCAACACAGGGTGCAAAGCAGTAAATAACTCAGAGGTTTGGTTGAGTATCTAAATGGACAGACGCGATATACTATACGATAAGTGAACAGTCTTTTCTCGTAGAGGACGTGTTGAAAGTGGAATAAAATGTTGAGGAGTAAAGATCTAAGCCACTTTAACAAGAGACAAATCATTATGGTGAGATGACGGTCAGAAATGGACAGACGAGTTAGCATAGTACTACTCTCAGAACTTACCATTGCTCAGAACCGGCAATGAAGCAATGGAAAATGTGATCTGTTACGGAAAGGAATAATCTGGCTGATCCGTGTATGACTAGGGGTTGGCGATATGGTCAAAATAGTGTATTGTGATAATTAAAGACATTTTCATGATACACAATATATGTGTATGTGATGTCAGACAAAATACATCAGTAGCGACAAATTCTTAAAAACAATTCAAGTATTATCCCATACTTAGGAAAGTGATTATTATTCAAAATGTGCTGCACTTCATCCAAATAAACAATACTAATCACAAGGGATGATCCGATCATGTTTTATACTGCCGATTTTGATCACCCAATCACCCATGAGGAACGAACACAGTTACCAATCACACTGACTGGTTGTACATTTTGTGATTTAGTTATGATTAATGTTACTGGCTTAGTGATCTGGAAAAAAGAAACAATAAAATTATCTTGGACAAAAGCATGTTTTTACTGACTTTTCCTAGAGAAAAAATACAAAATACATGTGAGCACAACTATTTTCCCACCACTGAAAAAGACTTTTTCGGGTTATTTGCTTGCCTTCTGACTGTCACGTTTGTACAGGCGAGTGTTGGCAAGTGTGGGATGCTCCAGGTACTACACTCACCATACTCCACCAAGTGCTTGTTCTAGAAATGATATATTTTTGTAGTGGTGTTGAATCATTTTAACGTGCTTTCCCCGCAAGGTATTTTTTATTGCATGTGTTGCAGGATGCAAACTTTACATCACTCTCAAAGACTTTCCGCACGGCAGACAGTTTGTTTATGATTTGCCGCCGCGCACCGGCGCAGTGTACAGGGAAGGGGCACAACACTGCACTGCACACAAACACTAGCAAGAACACTTCCAGCGAATAATGGATTTCTGCTCTTTAACTCTAACTCCCACCTCTGCTCAAGGATTCTCAAGATTCTCAAGGAACGGTTGAGGTGACTAAGGGTTTAAACACAAAAAATATCTTATTATAATTTGGTTCAGCATTATAGCCATACCAGTCACGTCTCCTGTTTTGGCCAGGAAACTACCGTATTTTACCCCTCTTTACCCGCCATCCTTAGTATTTTCCCGTAAATTTCCAGTATTATATTATAATACAAAAAGCATTCCTTTGCCTCTCCAAACTGCAATGTCACTAACCTTGCTAGAACTGCCGCTGTGTGCGGACAGAGGAAACAAACCTGGAACAGGGAGATGTAGGAATGTCCACAGGTGGTTATTTTAGAATAGTCTTAAAACGTAAGGGATACTGAACCTCGGTTGGGCTGGTAGGATGGCTCCCTTTCCCTTATTTTGAACTCCAACACTAGACAGGTATGATTACAGCAAGTACGTGCATATGTGAGATAAACACCAGCAGCAAACAAAATAATTTGCTTAGGCCATTTAAGGATAATGAAATTATTTTAAATTTCCATTTGTTCAGTACTGATACAAAAACGATCTGACAGTCATTCACATCCTGTACTTTGCTACCACCTACAGGCCTAACTGAAAACTACACACAACCCAGGAACAGTCACCGTAAAGTCACGGTACTTCACATGAGCTTTTCTGGATTCTGAGTGAATCTCAGTGTGAACAAGATTTATACTGTGAAATATAAACTATTTATAAAATTGTAATGTTTTCATCACGATAGGTTTTGGTTTGCCTGCATTTTTGGTTGAAATCTGTATTTCAGTTGTTTTATGAAACGGGCCTCGTTAGTCCTTAGGATGGAAAACGTATGAACAGCCAGTAAAACACAATATTGCTGCACCGTGATGACGAAATCTGCTCGTTGTATCTATTGCCTGAGGGAGGAACGAACACGTCAACTTACTAGCAAGTTTTGCTAGCTAATTGGTGTCGAAAGCAGTGTTGTCAGATTTCACAAAAAAAATAAGCAACTGACCACGGACGTAATTTGGGGGGGGGCAGTTTTGGTTCCCTACAGTTTTTACCACCCAAAAACAACGCTATACTATTTTAAATGGAGACGGGTCAAGCAGTAGGACAAGGCACAAACAGCAGCTCGTTTCCCTTTAGACTGACCACAAGAAATGCATCTCTTCCAGTGATTATGTGTAACATGTGTTTCAAAGGTTTGAATAAGTTGATTATAATGTAATGTTATTAGTTAAGCCTTCTCTGGTCTTTGGGTCAAACCGACCCATGTTTACTTTTCATTTTTTATTTTCTTCCATATAACTGGCTAAAAATGACATAACTGCATAAGAGTTATTTGCTAACTGAGCGACTCGTAATCCTATCAAAACAGCCGTATATTACAGCCATAGTTGAAACGACATAAAACACTTATTCCAGTTTCAACAGTTGGAAGAAAATGTGGTGAAAACATTAATTGAGCATCAGACTGGTGAATAAAGGACTAATGAAGTCAATTTACCCCTAGCACATTTAGCAAGACCTAAATGAAAATACAAAAAGAAAGAAAATCGTACATCAATGAAGTTGAATCAACCAACAAGTGCTGTTTTTATCCAGCATCTAATTAATTATAATAACTTAATAAAAATTCCCAGACATCTTTGCTTTCCGTACATAAATTGGAGGTAAAGTTTTTGTGATAACAATACTGTTACGAGAAGGGGAAATTAGGAGTATTGAAAATATATATATATATATATTAACAACTTTATAACCATGCTATACTTGTAGTACTTGTAATACCCAACTTTATTACCAAAAAAGTTCATGATTTTGTACTTTTACTCAAACAGAAATTCTTTCTTATTAGCAGTACAGATTTGCACCCCTGAACGCATCTCGGAAAATGACTATAGTCACATTTTAGTTTAGATATTCTGCAGGTTTTATTTTAAATAATAATGGTAATTAAAATACAATATGAAAACATTTAGAGTAGCCCTGTACAATACAGTCGTTCTTTTCTTCCATCTTCTATAAACATACCTTTAATTAAAAAAAAAAAAAAAAACAGTAGACGAGTCAAGTTTGTTTCTATGATCTGTCTGCAGGTGTCGCAAATGATTCAGACCTGAATTTGATTACCGTAGATATTTAATATATCAAATATCATTAAATATTTCCTGTTCTAATTCCTAAGACCGCGGTTGTTAGAGCAAACGCACTTAGATGGACAATAAAATGGCGTTCACTTTTACTCTCTGTACTTTTATTTCAGAGTAGGACTGCCTATGCAGGTAATTTCCCCGAAAAAGCCCCTACACCACTCCCACCCCACATCCAAAGCAATCACAGCACTTTATCATTTCTAAAAAGGATTTCTATTAACGCGTGTCGCTCGTGTTAAGCTGCATCTATATAATGTTTACTCTTTAGGTTAAGGAAATGCTTGGTTTAACAACACACCATCTCCTGTGGAGCAGCTAAAAACACTGAATTAAATATTATTATATTAACTTTGTGTGCATTAGGCACCGCTGTAAAACCTACAGACCTAACGTCTTCAACAGAGATGGATTCATTGACTGCCCAGTTTAAGCAATAAATGCCCTCGTGTTTTTAAGTGACTTGTATGTTAGAGTTTAAAAACTAGCAGCATAGGGTGGTGTTGTACTTAAAGATGTAAAGGTAGTGCAGTTACCGTGGAATCCTCTCACCCTGGGCACCTCTAGCTGAGCCGCTTCAGCTTGCACATGTAAATCGGTCCGAAGTTGGCGCACAAGTGCGGCAGGACGAGTTCTCCCACGGACGAGCGAGGGGCGAATTGGAAGGTGTCTGAGAAAAGCCGGGCAATGTCAGAGAGGTCCTGTGGCTGGACGCGGATTCCCATCTCCTGCTGAGCCTGAGCCACCGCCTGCTCAACCACGCACTCGTTCTGCAGCTCTGATAGCGAGCAGGTGGAGTAGATCAGCTCTCCACCTGGACAAGTCGCCTGGATACCAGCCCTGGGGAAGGGCCGAGAACAGAGAGTCAGTCCTGAACGGCCAGCTTTATTATTCATTGGTATTAGATTCACAGTTAAAGTACATATTTTAATGATCTATTTCCTAATTATAGTAGTTAAATAAACATTACTTGTTCTGCACTTAGTTACTTAGAGACGAATGTGCCTCCAAGAACCTCCCACTGAGGACTGATTTTATAATCTATTTTGTTACTTATATTATTACTACCGGTAACTTAAATATTATTATTGATTTAAATTGTATTATTTACGTAATTTCACTATTACTTTAATATGCTCAAGTATTTGCTTAATTAACATTTTTAGGCCACCCATGGAGGACGGGTCCACGGTTCGACTGTTAAAATCCACAGACGGGCTCTTACAGCAGGAGTTCGATCTGCAGTAAGGGAAGCTTCTGTCTCTCCTTGGTTCGGGAGCGTTTGAAGATGTTGTTGTCCTCCTCCATTAGGGAATGTCTGTCTGTGGTACAGGGGACGTCCACCAACACCTGGGACGAGAGACACAACGTTTAGGCACTCAACATTAACACGTTCAACATTATTAACAGCAGTGGCATAAACCTGCTTACTAGGATACATCGGTGAGATATATACAGATTCAGTTTGCTCACATACTGCTAATGCTAACTACAGCCTGTGTTCTGGAGGACGCAGTGCCTTTTTTCCTTTTGGTTAGCAGTCATTACTAACCTTTTACGGACTCATTGGGACAGTTTGCACTAAGAATACAGTACTGTACACTGTACACATAAGGAAAAGACGATAAACACAGTGGAGACCTGCACTGAGTGAGAGCTATGGCGAAATTTAATCACTGAACTGTATTGTGAATCCAGTTGTACATAGGGCCGTCACAACACAGAGTAATATTCTTTGGGGTTTTTTTTTCCAATACAGGGGTTTCGACAAAACAAAAGCTGTGAACGGAATATATAAAATTTACTTAACTTTTGTTTGTTTTACTTTACCGAGCTGTTCACAGTCATCTGCATAGTATTGTCATATTGTCACAGAACACCCTTATATATCAGAAACAAAAGATAAACATATCTGAACACCCCAGTAAGTAATGGGTAAAGGGGGAGGCTATCGTTTAGACCATGTCCAGAACAAGGCCTCCATATTGGGCAAGTTTTTTTTTCCCAATTACTTCCAAGTATTGTACAGTTATTGTATTGTAAAGTACATTCCTCATAACCAAATTCAGAGAAACTGGGACTGTGGACGACAAGAAACGTAGAGATCGTCTGAAGAACCACCATCGACCAAAAAAACCTCAACAATGGTTTTGGGAGCCTTTGGGATAAGTCCACACCACGATGTGTCCTGTGACTTTTTACTCGCCCTGTACTCTTCTTTTTGTATTGCTCTCCCTGATCTACAGGGAATTTATTTCTTCATTTTGTATCTAAAATATATCATATCGTGAAGACACCATTCATATTGAGTTTGAATTAGTATTAAAGCTTAACAGAAAACTATATGTACCAAGTACCTAACCCACTATATGACCTTGGCTTGTGCTGTCGGTCCTGTCTGGTTTTGCCAGATGTTCTTGGCAGCAACGCAAACAACTGGAATGGGGGTGGCAAAACTTTTGCAACTGACAGGATTTAGATATGCTAATATTTACTCTATCAAAGGCTTGGTCCTCCAGGGTTCTCCACAGACGTCCGTCGAGCGAAGTGATGCGAATCTTGTCTTCTTGTCTCAGCTCTCGAGGTACATAGTGCTGCAGCACCCTCTGCAGTCGAGCTGTGCGAGAACCGGACAGGTCATTTGCCCACAAAAACCCTGAAGGAACATTCAAATAAGAGATTAATTAATCAATTAGAAGTGTTTTCTATTTGTTTATGTATTTACATTTTCTGATATCTACAATAACCATGTTGGGTATGTTACGAAGCAAACTTCTAAAAGTAAACTTAATTTACTAAGTCTTGCAGTCACATCAACAATGAACTCCAGGTGCAATCTAGATACAGTGATTCAAGCCAGGATTTTGCATTTAAAAACCACAAGCGAGCATGCTTTCATTTCGGATAAACACATATGAACGTAAGCGCTATGCTACCAGAGTTTCAATGTTGTATTTTTAGGTGTTACACCGTGTCAAGCCGCCAGTCCTGGTCAGAATATCTAGCAATTTCATTTTACACTGATCTGAATTTGTTTCAATAAAAAATCTGAATATTTCGATTTATAGTGAGTGTGTACTTGATGAGTACTATGATAAGTGTTTGTTTTTGGAAACGTAAGTAAACTTAAATATTATATTTTAATCAATGTAACTGGACAATTTCCCAAAATATAATTGTTTGTTTATTTAACGTCTTCATCAGTGGCCATTTATAACTGGACTAGTTACATATACACACTCATGTCAATGCCACTTTAGAGACACTAATTAACCTAACATGCATGTCTTTGGACTGTGGGAGGAAACTGGAGTACACAGAGTAAATCCACACAGACATGCCACCAAACTATAAGAATAGTACTCCAGTACTAGGACGCAAACGTAAGTGGATTCACCTATGGTTATTTATTGTAACTTTATTGGAATATGAAAACACCTGACGTACGGACAGCTTGGGTCTGCAGGATGGCAAGTGTCTTCCCTCCAGGACCAGCGCACAGATCCAGTACGGAGTGACCCGACCGGACGTCCAGAGCCAGGATGGGCAGAAGAGAAGCCGCGTCCATCAGGTAATACCTCAGTAATCCATCAGCGCCTGGTCTGGGAGAAGAGAAACAAAGGACCAATAAACGATGAACCCTGTTGTTTGACGCATACCGTCTGTTCAGTTCACTAAAGAGCAACCTTGAATACACACAAATGGAAAGAACAAAACGGTCTTTTAAAATGCACAAAAGAAGAAGAAGCACAAATGAAGTGAACAGCAGTCTAAAATGCTATCATCACAAATACAACAGCTAGTTCCAAACAGATTACAATCAGGTTGGTTAAGAAGAGCTCTCAGTGATAATATCTGAGATATCAGCACAGTTTTTTTTACTTCAAATCCGCTGACCAGGGTAACGATGCAAAAATGTTCATGAAAACAATGCATCAGTTAAATTAACAGCTAATATTTATCACACGGTTGCAGACTGAAGTTGCTACATGCTGCAGGGCTTGTTTAAGATCTTTCCTGTTTATTTGGTTGTACGGTTTCATAGTTGATCACAAGCACAAGCATTGATGCAGTCATACCTGGCAGGTCTAAAGCGGGACACGTCTCCTCGTGGAAAGACGAAGCACTGGATGTTGGAGCTGATCTTTGGCTCGGGTTCTGCTGCAGCTTCATATTCAGGTCCTGCTGAATAACGGATGAAATCTGTGCTGCCATAAGACTGAAGCTCTGAGATTACGTCCTCCGATGAGCTGAAGGTGTTCAGCAGGGCTCCGTATTTCTGCTCCGAGAGCAGAGCAGCACGAACCGAGGGCCAAAGACCCCCCAACCGAGGCCCATAGGCCAAATCGAAGTGCTGCAGAGCGAGACTGGAGGCTGCGATTTTGGGTCTGGTGCTCGCCTGGTGGAAGAGAATCTACGTCAGGTTAAAACGCTCGCATCTGATTGGCCGATTTAATGTTAATCCTTACACTGCTGGTACAGACGAGGACTCAGCTTTCTTAAATAGGCTATCCAAAAATGAAAAGGTATAAAACAATAACAAAAGAGTATCTTGTGGTTGGTTTATGATCCAAATGGGAAGAAGGAAGTTGTGTGAAGAGATATCAAATTATATTTCTTTTATAGAAAGCCTTGGAACATTTTCTAATCACATCTGTGGCTGAATTTCATACAAAACAACACAACAGATTTGGTCTCAGTTTTAACACTCACTATGTGTAGTCATGCTCACACAAATATGTAAATCTTTACTGGCTAACACAGAGAAAATGAGCAAAAGAAAGAGAAAATTCCGTTTTTGCAACTGTTGCTGACAAAACCAAACTCGTTTCACAGCTTTTTTTTTGTTTGTTTCCAAAACTCTAACACTCATTATTTCTGTATTTCTGTTAACGAACTATAAAAAGAACAAACAAATGATACAAACCGAGAGCCGTGATTGAGTCCTTAATGAATCTTAAAGTGATTGTTTGAATCAAACCGCTAAACACTACGAAATATCAAGCTTTCTCTGAGGACGCTTAATTAAATAGTTCGTAACTAAATGTTTTTTTTTCTTACCCAATTCGTTTTAACTCGGTGTCTCCTCTGGATAAAACAAACCACGTCTCTGAATCTGTTTATCAGAAAGCTCGAGGGTCTGCGCGCGGCCATTTTTGTGTGTTACACCAAAAAGCGGTCCGGGTGTCTACACGCGCCTATTAATGATCTGATACGGATTAATGTTGCACAAATGTCGATATTTTTAATTAAACTATATACATAAATCTTTCATGCATAATTTAATTTGAAATATGTATATATAAAGGCATTCAGCATAGCAATTGCGTTGTCCACTTACCTCCACTAGAGGGCAATATTGCACCTCCGTTACAACCTTTGCTTGTCCGAAATCTAACTTCATTCACTACATAGTGCACTACATGCTTATCTAGCTTATCCAAAAAGCGTTGAAATGAAGCACCATGTTCAGGGGGCGAGCTTATTGTTAAAGAAGCATTAGACCCCAACCCCCCACCCCCCCAAACACCACTGCAACAGAACCTTTTAAGTCCTGTAATTTGAAGATGGGGCTTCCAATTAGATATTTCATTCTGCAGTATCCTCTAATTTTTGTGAGCAGGTTAAATTTCTATAATTAAATAAAAGGTAAATAAAGTGTAAGAAACACTGCAAATTTTATATGCATTTTCTATATTGTTCCGACTTTTCCCTGATTTGCGGTTGTAAATTATTAATAGAAACCTGTTGATTAGGTAAATTATTTTAGCTCTTATGTACAGAGAGAGTTTACCCCCATTCCTACTTTAATGTAGTTCATTTGCACAATGTTTTTTGTGTCACCCGGGAGACTCACGTTCTTACATTGAGTCAATAAAACCTGGGCCCTTTGTGCTTCATATAAATCTAAAATCAGCGTCTAATGGACGTTTGTTGGTAAGTAACATATTAACACGGGACTTACTTTATAATTACACTACATCGTTTAAGACTGTAAAAACATTGATCCCAACAAGGGTTCTGCCTTCTAATGTTTAGGGACTTTTTCCATGTCGCTGTTTGCGAGGCTTGCTCGGTTCGGGATGGGGAATAGTTGTAAAATGCTTTGAAAGACATGTTGAGTTATAAAAATACTGACTTAACACCACATCAGCACTATAGCTATATTTGTGGCAGTCGCTACTAAAGCTAGATGAATGCTCAAAGTTGGGCATCTTAGTATTTCTTCAACAACGATGGCTTTCTTACATTTATGACATTTAGCAGACGTCCTTATCCAGAGCGACTTACAACTTGTACACCGAGCATTCGTGGGTTATGGACCTTGCTCAAGGACCCAACTGTGGCAGCTTTTGGCAGAGACAAGCTTTGAACCCTGGACCATCAAGACCAGAGTCCAGTCCCTTGACCGCTAGGCTAGCGCAGTCCTTTCTTGTTGGGAGGAGGGACACTCAGAAAAGGTGGCTTACTTTGAGGTTTCACAGTTTCGCAGATTTTCTCTCTTGATCAGGTGGAAGTAGATCAGTATTGTGTTACCGATGCAGCATGTGGTGATTGCGAGCAGGTTCCACTGTAATTGTAAAAAGGTACACTAGATCAGGGGTGTCCAAAAATCGACCGCATCCAGATTTCTTAAGAATATAAATAATAGTGGCCCGTCCGCATGCTGTACTTTTCCCTTTCACCTGGCGCCATGTATGGCTTAAATAAGAACCATCTTTCATTTTTGGATTTAGTTGGTTGTGAGACTTTAGAAACTTGACTCTGTTCTTAAGTTCCATAGGTCTGATAGTGCAGAGCAGCTGAGCAATAAAACCGTCTACATGAGACATACTGATGCTTTAATCATGTTTTAATGATGCAGTATTAGGAATAAATGTTTTAAAGAAAATGTTCTGTCTAAATAATCTGCAGCAAGTATAAGTATTTTTTCACTCTTGATATCCAGATGCAGTTGCGCTAGAAATAAACGCAGTAGTTTAAATGTTACTTCTTCTGTATGCTTTGTTATTTTAAATGTAACTTTTAATGAATACCATGTTAAAAATGGGTAAAAAGTTTTAAACTGTTCCGTTGTAGATGTAGCCATGTTAAAAGCTCTTTAAAATGGGGTACTGCCCCAAAATCGTTTCTAAACCATGCGGACGAAAGCTTGGTGCAACTGGATTAAAATCAACCAGAAAGACACCTAATCTTATAAAAATAAAACCATTTATTAAAATGAGAACTAAAATGCACGTTTCATAATTCACAGAAATGCAGAAGGCAGCAGCACAATGGTTGGAAAAGAAATTACATCATGATAAATTAATGAAAAAAAATAAAAAAAAACTAAGCTAGATCATCGTGCACAAGAGGACGTGGGAGACCGTCACCACGCTTTATTTTCCTTGCCGCTTTTTCCAACGAAGTCACTCATGATGGACTGAAAAAGAGATCAAAGTCTGGTTATTTTGTGCATCATTTTTAGAGATTCAGCCAGAAATGTTACTGGACAGTTATACAGCATCAGCAGCTTCATCGGTTTTCTCTTTTCTGCTCTCTTTCTCATTTTCTTCACAACACTCACAAAGACGTCGTTTGCTGGTGACGTAAACTCAGCATCGTACATTAAACACCATCCACGGCTGATCAGAGCTTCAAACACGGATCTGTTAAGTACAATTCTTAAACCTCACCAACTCCACCTCTAACATTTCTGAGCTTCACGTAACACGCAACCTGGCAACAACGCCAGCCCCATTAAGCAGCAACGTCATAATTTAATATTTGAACTCTCTCATGTTCAAGTGTAATTTAGTTAGTGCCTAATCAACATGAAAACTATTTTTGTTGTATTTGTAATTTAATTACCAAACAAACGGGACCTAGAGCAATCTTTTCTTTATTGTAGAAAAAAAAAAATCAATCTTGTTTTGAAACTTTAGAAACCTTTTGTTTAAAGCTTTCTGACAGTCAATGATAAGCCGGAATGCCAGAGAAGTCCTCTAGCGGAGCAACAGCGCCCTCTAGCGTTTTTAGTTTATGGTATCTGGTCAATGACCCGTCCAATACGAACTGTAATGATACTCTGATCAATGTTGTGTTATTTTATTATCTTTTTTGTTATTCCAACTGTGTGCTCTATGCTCGATTTCAGGGGATCGTTCTGAGGTAAGGCATTTTGGGGTGTGACCCGAGCTCTTTCAATTTTCATATTATAAATGACTATTGAGCAGCTTGTCAGGATGATCTTTAGAACCGTCTCTGAATTTCCACCTTAAACGTAGGAGTGACTAGGAGCTGTGAGAAACATTGGGTGCACGGAAAATGCGTACAAATTCAAGGACATTAAAATAAATTTTATCTTTCTGGACTCTGCAACAATGAGAGTTCTGATGTAAGGGCTCAAAATGGCACGGTTAATAACATGATCCTGATCCATATGCTTCAATTAGTTTAAAATGTCATCCATCAATAGAAATGTAACCTATTTACCCACAGAAATGGAAACAAACGTCTAAACAAACGTCTGCTACCACTCAGCTGGAGAGCTCCGAATACAGAATCAATGCGACCGCCACGAGTGAGCCGGCTCATGCTGTTAGACGTCAATTTGATCGTTACTTTACAGCAATTTATACAGCACGAGATCCATTTTCTACAATTGAGGCAATCTTTCAGACAGGCAGCAATGCAGTAATTGCTCTGAGGAATCAAGGTGGCACTGACCTGCAGGACCAGCCGCTCTTTTCTCAGTTTCTTGTAGAACAGAAGGACGTCGGGGTTAGCCTGGACCACCCGCGGGTCAAAGTCCATGACCCGCAGTCCCTCGAGAGAGCGGGCTCTGGACAAAGCCACGTAGGCCTGACCGCTCTCAAACACTCGAGCCAGAGAGATCTCCACACAGTCCAAGGTCATACCCTGAAAAAAAACGTCACACAACTCGTGATCTTACAGCACATAAATATTAAGGAATCAGAACACAAAAGATGAAGCCATAGAAAATAAACGGCAGATATTTCAGCAAACTGGCTTCATGAACTCCATGTCAAGTAGAGAGAAAAACGTTTGTTTAAAAAATTGAGGCATGAACTTCACTAAAACCTAATTTAGTTTTTTTAAAGGGTGTATGAAATGTGCATACAGAACATCTCGTACAAAAAACAGGATTGATAAATGAAAACAGGCATAAATTGCGTACAACCATCAGAAGATTTAGGAGGAAGCGGGAAGTGATGACACTGCGGTAACAAAGGGAATTGCAGCTGAGTGTATAAAGCATTTTTAGGGGAATTAGTTAACACCAAATTAAGCTCCATTATGGTCACCAAGTAATAGAAACCATGCATTTTTTTTTAAAACCTTAGCATTTTTGTGTTTGATGTGCTTATTGATTTATTAGAGATACACTGATCGATTGGCCTGTGACTGAACAGGATGGTTTTCAGTGCCATCCGCCATGATTGGGGATAAAAAAATAAATAAAGAAATAAAAAATAATAAAAAAAAACAAAACAATGCATTCTCGAAGACTGATCACAATTCAATTTAGCTTTAAACTGGGAGTGATGAGGACGTAGTTCTGCTCCACAGTGCACTAGAGAGTTTCTTCCTATATAGTGCAGTATTAGTAAGGGAGCAGTGATCTGGTGTTATTTAGGATACAGCCATGTCTTTAACGTTCTAAATCTTCATAGTAAGTGAGTGCTGTTTGCGGTAAACGTGATTAAAGTAAGCAGTGCAGGAAGAACTCTGAAAACACTCGGAACTACAATAATAAGACATTTAAAACGGTATCAAATCACTGGATATGTGGAATTATGATAAAACTAAAGCCAAACACAAGCCTGCGTCTGCTACTCTCGTTTTAAATGGAACATTGATTCTGGGATAGACCACAGGGGGGAAAAAAAACTACATTTAAGTATAAGCCACACAAACACAATTTCACCCCCTAATTAACTACATATATACAATTACAACTAAAAACATAATTTGAAAACATTATACTTAGAGCTTCAGCCTGAAAAGATGCAAATAAAACACAATTCTGGAGTTTGTACAGAGGAAGGGGGAATATTTGAGAGGTGCCAACTTAAAACTCTCAGAACTTAAAGAAGCACCAATCGATCGGACGGTGAGCGGATTCGGACGTTCACATCGTGACCCTGTTCCAGTCACACTTGTGTACTTGTGACGCCGACAGCCATCAAAACGTTTGCGGTTTTTTTTCCCAGTCCCAACATGTAGCGTTCAGCTCTGTGGTTTGTTTCTTTTGGGGTTCCTGTATGTCTGTGATGGAATTTATGCTCTGATATGGCTTTTTATTGGTTGATAAAAGCTGAGTGCATCCAGAGTGGGGTAAGTTGCAATTCAGCAACTTTTTTTTGCTTGCACATTTTTTGCTTGCACTTGTACACTTGCACTAACTGGTAAAAAGTTCTTATCAAGGCTGTAACAAAGTACAGTTTGATCCAGTTTGCACAGATTGATATTTGTGTGGCCATAGCCAGTGTGAGAACAGAGCCAGGCACGAGCCAAGAGCTTCTGCTGTCTTTCTTTGGCAGTCGTTTCTATGTGCTGTCATTTAGAAATCCCAGACAGAAAACGGAAAGAAAACCGGAATCGGACGCTCCTACGTTTGAAAAAATCGGAATCAGAAAGTTGCAGCTGGTTCGTCTCTGTTACAGATCGTACACGTCACAGCTCAAAATGATGAGAGTGCACCACCAGTGAAACCAGCTACATAATCACAGGCCTGCTGCAGTTAAACACGGACCACAAATTGACAGTACGAGCTACCTGGCTGCAAGCAATTCAGCCAAACGAGCACGGCCGAGACGTAAAATAGTGTTCGTGTGTTCGTGCTAAAGCTAAGAAATCTAGATGAGAAATGTGCAGTCAAATACAGACAAAAGAAGGCAAGAATCCCTGATCATCATTGCTTATCTCACGCTTTGGTCATTTGAAGAGTCTTAGCTTTGTTTTGAGATAACAGCCATGGAATAACAGGCAGTGTGCTTTTCTGCTCTGAGAAATGATAGCTTTTGATAATAAAAGAAAATGTATAATTGATTATGCTTTGTATTATTAAAACTTTGCTCTGTTCTCTATATGAGAGATTTCTCTATGATGTTTTTTTATAGTCTTTCTCCTTCTTGCAGAATGTTTTAAAATGCAAATGATTACCATGCCTACCTTTTCTGCTCTTTTTTTTTTCCCAATTAATCTTTATGCTGAATAAACATTTTCCTTGGACTTCATCTTTAAGTAACAAAAACGTTTCACATCGTTTCAAGTTACCAGTGGGAGAACTGGACTTTTAACTCGCAGATCGCCCGGGTCTCGAAGCATTTTAGGAAGTGAGAATTTGGCAGATGTGGCCTCGGTGTCGTGTTTATGGGCCTGTGCCGGATCGATCGGTCACGCTCCGTGGCGAGAGGGCGGCGATAACGAGTTTGTGCATTGTATTTTCTGTCAGGGCGTCTTCACGGATTCCTGCACGGTTAAGCGATTTCATCCAGCGTGTCGGCTCGTTCTCTCGCTTATGACTTTGACCCGTTTTGTCCTCGCAGCCGCTCTGTCCACCTGCTCAGTGTCCTAATTTAACCCCTTTATGTCCTGCTTCACAGCATGTAGCATCATTAAGATTCATCGTATTTAGGATCTGTGCAGCGTCTGAACCATCGAGAATGAGAACGAGAAAGAGAAGTTCTCAGGTTCAAGGTTCATATTCAGTATGAGCTAGATTTATTTACAGATATAGCCCTATGTCTAGAATAAATTGTGTGTGTGTGTGTGTGTGTGTGTATATATATATATATATGGTGTAGAATCAATTTGTTGTTGTGTAAATGTGCAGTGGATTTTACTTTAAGTTGCAGTTTCCACACTGGACAACAAAGATCTAATCGTTTTGGTCCCATAGACTAAAATAGATGATCCCTATGATTTGACTGATGATATGATATGAGTTTGCACTGATTTCGAGTCTCTTTAGACTTTTTGTTAGACTCCAGGGCGTGGTTTTTAAGTACTTCATTTCTATGATAATTGTGAAGGGTGAGTCAAAAGTCTCAGGACATGCCTAATGCTGCATGGGCATTCCCCAAAGGCTCCCTAAACCATTGTTGAGGTTTCTTGGTCAGTAGTAGTTCAGTTCAGACGATCACTACATTCCTTGTGTTTTCACTACACCGTCCCGATTTCTCTGATTTCGGTTATGA
Source organism: Parotocinclus haroldoi (assembly GCA_034779995.1). Taxonomy (NCBI): domain Eukaryota; kingdom Metazoa; phylum Chordata; class Actinopteri; order Siluriformes; family Loricariidae; genus Parotocinclus; species Parotocinclus haroldoi. The sequence goes on along the minus strand of JAUZST010000218.1, from coordinate 157,162 downwards.
GTGATGTAACAGTGCTGTGTGAAATTGATGATCTTCCTGGGCGAAGTCTGTTCCCTGAACATCAGAATCATCAAATCCATCTTCAGCTACCTGTGACCAACAACATGTGTTGAACTTTGTGTTGATAACTTTTAAACCACAAGAGATATTACTAATCTGATGCACCAATCGATTTATACCACCTTCCCATTGGAAAAACTTGCCCTTGATCCAAAATGGCAGATTTCAAGAGGGCGCCCATGTTCCAGCTATAGCCTAAAAGTTCCCCCCCCCCTTACTCATTACTTACTGGGGTCATCAGATAGTATCTTTGGTTTCTGAAACAAAAGTGTGTCCTGTGACTTTTGGCTCACCCTGGGTATCACCTACTCATAAATAAGGCAGATAGATTGTCCTTTAACGTTCTGAGCTGCAAGAAGGCAGTTCTGAAGAACTAGGTACTATCAAGGTGTAGCTCATAAAGTGGTAATTAGAATAACGAATGTGTTAGGGATAAGCTGAAACGTTGGAGCTAATTAAATGATAAAACGCTAGAGCCGATCCTTTCTATTAATTGGCAGAGTGATTGACAGATTAATGTCCCCGGGGTGAATTCTGCGAACTTAAGTCTCGAGTTCTGGATGGGAGTAGCAGAACCCACGTTGTTCCTGAGAGCTCTGAAGTCAGCCTTTGATCTTTGCTCGTATTGAGAGCGGGAAGTGCAGCCTCTTTCTCTTTCATGCTCACATACGAGCCGTTCTCTGTACTGACTCGAGTCTTCATCTCAAACATCTCTTATCCTGTCCAACCTTATAGTTAAACATCATATTCACAAATTCATAGCCCAGTCCTCTTATAAGCACTAAGTCTGTCTGTCTGTGTGTCTGTGTCTGTCTGTCTGTGTGTCTGTCTGTCTGTGTGTCTGTGTGTCTGTCTGTCTGTCTGTCTGTCTGTGTGTCTGTCTGTCTGTGTGTCTGTCTGTCTGTCTGTCTGTCTGTGTGTCTGTGTGTCTGTCTGTCTGTGTGTATGTCTGTCTGTCTGTGTGTCTGTCTGTCTGTGTGTCTGTCTGTCTGTGTGTATGTCTGTCTGTCTGTGTGTCTGTGTGTCTGTCTGTCTGTCTGTCTGTGTGTCTGTCTGTCTGTGTGTCTGTGTGTCTGTCTGTCTGTCTGTGTGTCTGTCTGTCTGTGTGTCTGTCTGTCTGTCTGTCTGTCTGTGTGTCTGTCTGTCTGTCTGTCTGTCTGTGTGTCTGTCTGTCTGTGTGTCTGTCTGTCTGTGTGTCTGTCTGTGTGTGTGTGTCTGTGTGTGTGTGTCTGTGTGTGTGTGTCTGTGTGTGTGTCTGTGTGCGTGCGTGTGTGTGCGTGCGTGTGTGTGCGTGCGTGTGTGTGCGTGCGTGTGTGTGCGCGTGTCTGTCTGTGCGTGTCTGTCTGTTTGTGTCTCTGTCTGTCTGTGCGTGTTTGTGCGTCTGCCTGTCTGTGCGTGTTTGTGCGTCTGCCTGTCGGTGCGTGTCTGTCTGTGCGTCTGCCTGTCGGTGCGTGTCTGTGCGTGCGCATACGTGTGTGTGAGAAGAGAGAAATAAGATCTTAATTCATTATAATGAAATAAAATAACCTAGTAAAAAGTTGATATGTTCCTAGTGGTGACCCAGTGTGTGTATGTTGTAATTGTATATAGTCAGTGTTTGTACATTACCAGGAGCTTCACACACCTGTTAGCTGTTCTGTCAGGGTCAGGGCCAGACATTGACCCAGTCAGTGTCGAGGGTGTTTATTTCAGTTAAAAGCTCATGATTCACTGTCCATGTTGAAGACAGCCTGGACGAGCACACCCAGCACTGAGTACTCTACACTGAGTGGTATTTCAAATATGCAGTCACTGTAAACAGAGTTTTACAATGCTTTAGATGAACGGCCTTTTATTGAACAATTTAGTAAATGTAAATCATGCAGAAATCTAAATCACGTTCTTGTGTTCGATTTGTCTGAACTTTAACTCAAGTTTGAAACCATGAGTTTACTTTAGCCTAACATTAGACTTGTATATCTCTGTATTGGTCAGGTTTTTTATTCCGAAAGTAAGAGGTACCCTCACCTTAATACTCATATAATACGCTCATATGGCCTCAACCTAGTAGCACTGACCAGTAGGGGTGTGCGATTATTGGCACTCTCAGCAGAGTTCACTTTAGCTTTGTCAAATTCCACAAATTCAGTGAGGTGATGCTTTTTTTTTTTTAATTCTTATTATAGTTCTCAGTGTTTTCTGAGCAGGTATCATGCATCCTGTAAACAGCACTCGCTCACTGAAGAACTATAACGCTGAAGCCATGGCTGTAAGCTTAATAACACTGTACACCAGCTCATCAGCGTGTGCCAGCACAGATCTGTTTAATACACAAACACAGTTGGAACTGCGTTTAAAACAGAATTGAGTTGTGAATTAATTTAAATAAAAGAGGTGTGTTTTTCTTTCGTAGCTGTGTTTGTGGTACTATTGCACAGAGCGCAAGTGTGGCCATCTATAACGGAACTGGTTATATGGGACTGATCGGCTGGTTACAGACGTTCATACTGAGAACTCCGTTTACCGGCCATTTCATTGCTGATTTATTTACAGAAACGCTTGAAAAAGTTTTTCTAAGGTTACAGTTAGGTGTAGAGAGGGGTCGATCATATTAGATCATATCGAATCCAGGATTAACGTCATTCACTCATCAGATATTGGGCAAACAGGGACGATCCATTTACCAATTTATATTCCATTCCACATCTTACCATGAGCACACGGCAAATTCAGTCTGCAACGGAGTGAGCAAATACTATTAACAGTTGGTTTAACTATAATGATGTTTGTGCGGAGATTTCTTTTGTCTGGTAATAAGCAAGACAGCGTCTTGTAACCTTAAACACAGTATCAATAAAAGTAATTATAATAATAAATTCAAAAATGTACTGTTTTGGGGAAAAAAACTGTTTATAGGCGAATCACTAGTTGGGTGTAGATTAATCAAATGAATTAAAATTGATTTTAATGAAAGAGGTGTGTTTTTCTTAGCTGTGTTTGTGGTACTATTGCACAGAGCGCAAGTGTGCCTATCTGTAACGGAACTGGTTATATGGGACTGATCGGCTGGTTACAGACGTTCATACTGAGAACTCCGGTTACCGGCCATTTCATTGGTGCACCACCTATATAAAGTAATTAAAAGTTGTTTGAGTCCATCTCTCTTAATTGCCATCTTTCTTACATTCATTTTTCATCATTTAGAGCGACTTACAATTAATACGGACTTACAATCCAAGCAGTTGTGGGCTAAGGGCCTTGCTTAGGGCACCCAACTGTGGCGTAGGTGGGATTTGAACCCTGGACCCCCTTGGTCCATAGTCCAGTATTTTAACCACTAGGCCAGCACAGTTCCAGAGTCACAGCTTCTTAGTGTAACTGGTGACAGCATTTCTTATGTTGTGCCATCTGTTGCTTTTCTTGTCATAAAACATTTTTTTTCACGTTGATTCCACTAAGGTTTGATTGGCTAGAAATTGGCCCCTGTGTATCAGAGTGCTTTCAGGCTGAATGGCCTGGCTGAGTCTCATTACATTTGAAAAAAATGACTTCATGAAATCACTTTGTTTTCATAGAGCTTATCTAGGGTTAGCTTAACCTTTTCCAACTCATCGTTTATTATTAATCCATCATGTCTAAGAGTAAATGGAGCCATGTTTCTGCTTGCATTAATAATTTCTTGAGTTCAGATTAGGTCATGTGAACTTTAACACACATCTACACACACATGTTCTCAAATTTCATAAACGCTGTATATGTGGGCCATCAGGAGGTAACCGATATGACGATTTTAGATTAGTGAATGTTCAAAACGTCTCCACGGCAGGGGTGTGTGATATTTGAAAAAATGTCAATAATCTGTTTTGTCTTTCACTATGTAATTGGTGATGGCATTTGTTATGTCTTGCCATCTGTTGCGAATATTTTTTTAAAATTGCGTTTTATTTCATTTTTTTTAAACAGACTGATTCCACCGAGTGTGGTTGTTCTGATTTAAGCCTTGCCTGGTTTAAGCCTGTTGTGTACAGTTGACTCCCAATTTGTCATAGTCTTAGTTCAGTTAGTTCACAGATGGAAGAATAAGGTTGTTGCTGTCTTTGACGGCAACCGATTTCTGACGTAATTTGCAGATTTTCGTCTTTTGAGCAACATCTGTGTTGTCTGAGCCAAAGCACCTCCAATAGCTATCTAATATACATAGGCTGCGAGGCTTAGACCTATTTGTGCGGCTAGCACGGATACAGACCAAAAGAATAAAGTCATTAATTTCATATCTATATTAGCAAAAGCGTTTCAACAAATTATAGATATTTTTTTTCTTTGCTCTTGGGTTCCTTTTATATTGTGTTTTTCGTTTTTTTTATTTTTATTTTTTTTTCGTTTTGGCTCCTTTTCCCTTTTCAAGACAGCTCAGCATTTAGCTAAAAATGTATTAAATATATATTTTCAGTAATTATATATAGATTATTTGTTAAGAGTGTTATTTAATTTAATTGACTTAATTTAACGTTGGTAGTTATTTAACTTGAATTGTCTTTTTGACAAACTCTGAGCACCTCAAAGCAAACAAAGGCTGGGAACTGGGAACCTCAAAACCCAGCTTGGGAACTATGGAGGTAGACAAAAAAAATCATCATACCAAACATATTTTAATGCTTAAATGGCATTTCAACCTGTTTTAGAGTCTGGTTTTCCTTGCCACACACTTGATTAACACAACCCCTACCCCCAAACACACACACACACACACACCCCCCAATATGTGAAGTTAATGGTTCAGTACTATCCTTACAGGTTTAAAAATGCATTGAAAAGTACAGCTTTGTTTCCTTTGTCTTCCTTTGCTTGATACAGGCAAACAATTTGATCAATTTGATGAACCACGTCTTTTCCACGCCGTGTTATGCGTCACGTACATGGATGTTTCAGAAATCTGCTCGGTGCATCAGATAGGATTAAAAGGGTTGTTGCCAGCTGAATCATATTAATCATGTGACTCGTATTGTACCTGTTTTTCCTTCCAACCAGCTCTTTGTGTCAGTGTGTTTGTGCAGTGTGTTTAGTGATGTATCTGTTTATTTTCTGGTTCTGCTCTGTCTCTGCAGGATTTTCTCTCCTCTGTGACTCGGCCAGAGCTCACGATGCAGCAGGGGTTAGCACAATTATAGTCAGTCAGCTTGCACTCTCAGACTTGTGGCACTTGGGGTTTTAGAAGCAGGCAGTCGTGGGGGTAGGCCAGAGGTGCCGAGCGAATGTGCACAAGAAGTAATTCGGCTCTCTGGAGACCAATGTAAGATCTGACAAGGACAACTCGAGCTTTTAGCGTAAACCCGACAGGAAACCCATCCCATTAAAACGAGTTCTAATGAAAGCAAAGGATGGGGCAGAGCAGGGCTGTGCATTCTGAAACCATTTTTGCTTATTAGATTTCAAGGGAACAGATCATGTGTTAAGAGCCTGGCATGGCCCGAAACTGAATTTGCAGGACCTTAAAGTCAATTTAATTTCTTTATTATTGAAATGATGGCACTGATGTTAACACGTGAAGCAGGAGTACAGCATTATGATAGCTTTTTCGGTTTGAATTCAGGCGGTTCCTCAGAAGATGCCTTTTCTGACAGGATCTGTGATGTCATTCGGCTATTTATGCGCTTTTTATGTCGAGCATTTTTGAATTGAGAAAAATGGGCAAAAGCAATTGACTTGATAAGTACTGATGAGAATCTTTTACCCTGGTTGCTGTGGCGATAAGCTTCTTAACTCCAGGCACGCTCGCATGAGCAATGGACAATATCCACACGACCAATCAATTTAAGAACTCTAAAGTCATGTTTTCAGGAGCTGTGCATCACTTTATCACTCTTATCTCTTAAGTGATTAGTTTATGCCCTTGATTTTCAGCATCTTACCGTTTAAATGCGTTTATCATCAGAATTCCTGGCTTTGCCGGAAGAAATTCGGTGTAACGAGACATGTAATATCCTTACGATTTGTACATTATAGGTGTAGGACCCCTTGTGTTAGAAGTGTGCAATATTGACAAAACACGATATCTTGATATTTTGCAGGATTGTGTTGATAACAAGAATTTCTGTATTTGTAAACATCTTATATTGTGCTCGCTCACTTGTTGATGAAACGACATTAAAGGAAATGTATTGTAGGTAAATTGTGGTAGCCTAGCGGTTATGGTACTGGACTCTGCACCTGATGGTTCTCGGTTCTAATCCCACCTCTGACAGGCTGTCACAATTGGGTCTTTAAACAAGTCCCGTAACCCACCATTGCTTAAATTGTAAGACCGTATGAGTTGTAAGTGAATTGCATGTGAATTTCCACTTATTGGAGGCAGTGTAAATAGCCAAACTGTTAATCTGGTCTCTACACAGAAACATATTTGTATGTAAGTAACGATTAAAGCATGAATGAAACGAATGAATGGAATAGAATAATAATTAGTGCATGAAATAAGTGAAATATACAGACATTTAAATAAGTGAAAACTAAGTCTAACTACAGTATATAAAGGCAAACAGTTTTGGCACGTCTTATCACTGGGACAACGTCTTACAGAATGTCTGAAATTCTCTGTAACTACTGTGTCTCTGTAGTTAAACTGCACGGATAAATCAGAAGATTTTTAGACCACGCTTACCTGTACAACTTTCTTATATTGGGGTTTTATTTATATTTATATGTGTGTATTTGTGTGTGTGTGTGTGTGTGTGTGTGTGTTTATCCTCTTGCCACTGTTACCATAGGCTTGCTAAGGCTGTAGGCCTGAATAGCTGTAAAACTGCTATGAGACACTGGCTCACTGAAGTCGCATACTTTGACAGTACGCACTAGATTCGTTTCAGTACGCACTGCTCGACCGTTAAAGCAGTACGCTCTTGAAGTACGCGAGTATGCAGTGTACACTGAACCTCGGAAGCACTACGCCCGCCTCTTACCAATGTCATGTGACACATGACATCACACCACCAACAAAAAAATCGCCTCCATTCATTTCATTAAAAGCCCAATTCGGCAACATTTATAGTAAGAAAATATTTTTCAATTAAAAAATATTTTTTATATTTCATTTGAAATATTTACGTCACCTCAGCTCTGTCCGTCATTTTACTTCATCAGCATCGAACGCCTTCACTGCTCCAGTTGAATCATGGGATAGGTTAGTGTGCTTTGGTTGCATACTTAAAAATGGCTGCCAAATGAGGACATCATCCAGGGACTTTTCGCATACTGTTTCAAGCATACTTTGTATTCGGACATACTACGTGCTCTCGCCTACTGCTTTCGCGTACTGTATATTACGGAAATATGCGATTTCGGACGCAGCCACTGCCCTGATTTAAACGGTGCTTTATAAAGAAATCTTGACTTACTTTAGGGCGGGGCTGTTAAGTGAAAACGACTGGAAACCGACTGGAAACCGACATACAGAACCATTAACCCAAGTAATCTTTTGGTATTTTGCTAATATTTAAGAGGGATGAAAAACACCCCAACGGCTTAATCGTTCATTAATCGTTATCAAGATAAAACGTTTAATTCATCGTGCTATTGATTTGAGGTCACATCGCCGAGCAGTACTTCCCTCCACACTGCAGTCAGCTTGTTTTAAATGTAAGAAGCTGTAAATGTAAATGATTCATAACTTTAGTGTAAAATATATCATATATTGGTACTTAAGGTCAGATTAAGGCTTTGAGATTTACATTTACGAATCTGCATGCATGCCCTCCAGTAAGATGTCCTTTTGCTCACTAGTGCCAAATTTATAACGCAGGCTCAAATTGCCCTTAAGAAAAGTGTGCCACCTGCGTTAGTGGTTAATTGCTTTCCTGGAAGCGACCTGCAGAACCGTGCTGTTTGGTCATGGTGATAATGAAGGCCCCCTATAGAGGTCTGAGTGCAAAGGAGGCGCCATTTAAATCTTGAGTCCTGGCTCGATTAGGAAATGTTTTCTGTGAAGAGCTTAGGTGCTTTATCATTTATGTCAGGTCATTTTGAAAGGGTTGCAGGTGGCCCTGACCGTGCTAAACTGCTAGTGTTTAGAACATCTGTGTTTTTGGTAATTATTTTGGCCCTTGGCACCTTATTTGTCAGGACCGTTAGGGAGGGAGCGGACACTGAATAATGCTCCGTTTTACTTTTACATTTACGACATTTAGCAGATGCCCTTATCCAGAGGGACTTACATCTCATACAGTCCTACAATCCAAGCAATTGTGGGTAAAGGGTTTTGCTCAAGGACCCAACTGTGGCAGCTTGGCAGAGGTGGGATTTGAATCCTGGACCTTCTGGTCCATAGTCCAGTGTCTTACCCACTAGACCACCACAGCTCCATGTAGTTCATGTGTTATATATAAAAAAAAAAACGTACTTGAAGTTTAAAGTTAGCTAGATAATTCAAGCCATAGAGCAATGGTCTTGCTGGGCATGTTTTATCTGGGGATGAGTGATCCATACTTTTTTTCGGGTTACAATCTGATTCCATTGTACAAATGTCAATACTGATAGGGATTCTGATTCAGGTGCTTTTTTTTTTTACTGTGTTGTGATCGTTATTGTTGGTACTGTGTTTAAGGTTACAACTTTCTTTTGATTAAAACATATCCACACAAATTGCATTTTAGTAAAACCAACAGTTAACATTACTTGCTATTTTACTAGATTTATGTTGCTGCACGGTAAGATGTGGAATGGATTATGGATCAGGAAGTGTATGAACCCTGTCTGTCCGATATCCAAAGAGTAAATGATGCCCCTATCTGATCCGATACCAGTATAGGATTGGATCCGACCCATCTCTACTGTGGACATATTATTAATTTATGTGGTAAATGGCAGGATTTGGGATTATGAACCAATATGGGGGAGCAGTCTTTTTCTAAAAAAAATACAATTATTTTATTTTAAAAAGAATAGTTCTTTCTTTTATACCGCATTTGCATACCTCATTGATGCTTTATCGCCACTGTCGGGTGGCTGGAAGATCGCAGCAGTAAGTGTTCTATTAGAGTGCCCGTGTTTGCAGTTTTGTTCGTATGTGGAGGCAAAAAAATTTTAACCGGACCGTTTAATGTTTGTAGCTCTACAATTACAGACTGTAGTCCATCTGTTTCGCTACATACTTTGTTAGTCCCTTTTACTCTATTCTCTAATTCGGCACAGATTCACAGCCTAGAGGGAGAACAGACTAAATGAACTAACAGAATGTGTAGAGAAACAGATGGACTACAGTTTGTAATTGTAAAGTTACAAAGTGCTTCTGTATGGTATGTGGAGCTGATAAATGCGTGTAGAAACAAGATGTACCTAATAAAGTGATCGTGACTATATGTACTGTGGTAGAAGCTAAACATTTCAACTGCCTGATAGCATTTTAAAAAGTAGGCAAATTATTTATATATAAAACAAGTGTATTCAAAAGAAAACAAAACCGATAAAACCACAAGTGGTAATGCATTGCCTTACTCTTCCTTCCACACCATTAATTATTTCTTTAATCTCCACTCTGCCCTCCAGCTCCAGCATGTCCTTTTCGTCCTGAGTCCCGAGGTCCATCTCCTGCACCCTTCAAGGAAGCTGCTGGCCCGGTCGGTAGCATGGCCGCCAGCCGGCCCGCCACACATTAAGTACCGTGCCTGCTCATGCAGGACTGGTTTAGCAGCCCACCTGAGCGGAGCCCTGCTGGAGGCTACGGCTGTAATCATCACCTCCTCCAGCGGCACACCCATGTTCAAAGGTAAGGACAGTCTGTCAGTCATGACCTGAGGGTGACCTGAGGGTAACCACAGGATGACACGAGTTGTGTGGGGACATTACATTGGCTGTTTACACTACTGCTACTCAATTCAGATTTTTTTCCACAAGCCTGATGTTGTTTTTAGATTTGTGTGTTGTAGCCAACTTTCAGCACTAGTTTAGTATCAGGAATCAGGATTGTTGTGTTTTGATAAGCTCACTGGCCAAGGAATTTAGTCGTATGCGTCTCAGGTTTCTATGAATGCCTTCCCTGGCGGCTGGTTGTTCCAGGCAGTCCCACGAATTTTGCCGACCAGTCCAGCTGTGTGATTGCTCCTGAATATTATTCATACCATTTGCAGCCCTGTGAATGCAAAAATACAAGGATAAGAATGTTATGATGCAAGCTTCATCTGACCAGACATCACGTTTCCAGTCAAGAACGGAAAATTACCTTTTCACCCTGTGTAACCGGGTACCTTAATGAGCAGATTGAACAAAGGCCTCCTGCGTGCCACTCTGATCTAAATGTTCACGGTATGTGGTTCACTGCCGAGTGTGCCTTCAGAAATTGGTTGTGTAGGACCTGCGTTGACTTCTAAAAGCAGTTCTTGCTTGGAAGCAAAGCTGATTTAATTCACAAGCCGTTGGCCACAGCGATGTCCCTTTCCATTAAATTTATCTTTTGACTATAATTTCGATATGAATGTCCTCTAGACTGGGATTTTCGCTGCTGCTAGTAGACACATATGACTGTACACTTCGATACACCTGCAAATAATACAGGCAGCACGGTGGTTCGGTGGGTAGCACCGCTGCCTCACAGCAAGAAGATCCCAGTGAAGCGGCCTGGGTCCCTTCTGTGTGGAGTCTGCATGTCCTCCCCGTGTCTGCATAGGTTTACTCAGTTTTCCTCCCACAACCCAAAGGCATGTGTATTAGGTGAATTGAATTGTCTCTAAAAACAGCATTTCTGCTGTTTTGCATCCAAACTTGCTGTAACTTCGGACCGTTCTAGCAACAACCAGTAGTGGGATTACTTTATTTCATTTGTGCATTTAGCTCATAAATCTCAGTAATCAAAGGAATCACTTTGTTTTGCTTTCTGACATGACCACAGTTACATTTGTTTCATTTCTGTTATATGCAATATTTTAAATTACATATTTTAAAGGTTGTCTCTTGTGAAGTCACCTTTGTGTTCGTTTCATTCGCGTGTCTTTGAACCATGGTGCAATCATACGCCAATCAAAGAGTTTTGATTGGAAGCAGACCGAGACCGTACCTATTCAAAGGATCTCGCTCTGTTTGTTCGGAACAAAAATGGCAGTGTTGGCCCTTTTTCAAATGAACTACACTGACAGAGCAATCTCACCCGGGCTCGTTCAAGCCGTTTAATCTTTGCAGCGCATGCAATAAAACAGAAAGGTGTTTGGATATCTGAAAATTATGCAAGGCAGATTTTTGTTATAAATGCTAATCCAACCCAGTTCACATTTATGCTGAGTGTAGGGTTTTGCCTCCTAAGATTTGTACGTTTGGTGGTTTATAACTTGATATTTGTTTGATTTGTAGCAGTATTATTCTTACAGTTCGAATTTAGTCTGAATAACTGCCAGCATTCAAGCAATCTAGGTCTTGATTGCCCCTTACTGAAATTTCAGAACCACGTTGGACAATCAATGCAGTCAGAAACTCATAGTTGCCTAATCAAATATGATTGTGGTGTCAGTTTTACATATACAGAAAAGTCAAGGTGGCTAGTGCGATAATGCTTCAAGATGTTTCTAAACTGCATTGTGATTCACATTGGTATCAGGATTTTATCTGTAGTAGCACTTTTTACAATGGAGCATTGTCTCATAGCAGCTTTATAATCTTACATTCTCTTAAAAGGCCAATCCCAAATTGAGCAAGCCTTGGGCAACAGTGGAAAGGAAAAACTCCCTGAATATAGAAGGAAGAAACCTTGTGAGGACCAAGACTCAAAAAGGAACTTTTTTTATCCCATCCCAGACCCACCCTAGTTAATAGAGCTAGTTAACATTCTGTTAATTGAAATGAAGTTGTAGTAATAGTAAAATTAAGTCAGCAATACAGTTTAAATCAATAATAACATTTTAATTAGTAATACAATTTAAATTAGTAATACGATTTAAATTATAGAACGAAGCCGATTTAAGATAATAAGTCCTAAGTGGGAAGTTATCTGGGGTGCATCGTCTCTTAATAGCTGAATGATGGAGGGAGTTACTGCACTCTGATAAGACTTGCTTCTGTTGATGAAGATCAGTAGAGTGATGCTGAGGTGGAGGAACATCCATGTGTGCGGTGCTGGAACTGGTACCGGAACATCAGCTCGGAGAGAAAAGAGAAAATGTAGTTCATAATCTAAAACGATCTCATCGCTGCAGGTAGAAGTTCACATTTTATTTAGCTTAAGACATTCTTGAGTTCTTAAGTAAGGTTTTTTTTTTTTTTTTTTTAACAACATTGGTCAGAAATGTATATTGGTTAAGCATGGGTTGCTTAGCATGTATATTGGGCACAATAAGAATTATGGTGGAAGTAAATGGTAGGGTCCTCAGAGAGCTGCTCTTTCTCACTGAGATTACATTTCTATCAAGCCAAGATGTCTGCTGCTTTGATTTTCTGCCTTTGCCAAGTATTACAGCCATGCTAAAAGGGTGAGTGCATGGCTGAGGGAGCTACACGTTCAGAGTCCATGCTTCAAAACTCTTGGAACTCTTTGATTGGTAAAAGACAAGGCTGGTAAAAAGTCAACTCCTCTGTCTTGACTTCCTTTAATCGCATACCGGCCGTGTCAGCTCACTGCAGTCATCTGTTCGCCCCCCAAACCCCCCCCCGAGATATAACCTTCAGGTGTCCCCGGATGCCGTGCGCCAGTAGGTCGCTCTCCGCTGTAAACCGATCCAGCGTTCGGCTTAATGGCTAGGCGTCTGGTGCTCTGCCAAGTGACGCGGCGTCTCCACTCTGAGCTCGAGCGGCTGAGTCAGTGGCCCTGCTATCCTCAGCCTCCAAATATTAATTACAGGAGAATTCTTTTACTTTTTAGCAGAGGAAAGCTCTTCGCCTTCTGAGCCAGAGCTATGGCTCGCTTTATGGACTTGGCTGCGTTTCACAGGAGACCGAGCCAGACGATGAGTTGTGAATAGTGCGTCTCCAAAAACACGGCTCATTGTTGGGCAGCGTTTGCTCTGCATTTTTGGTCTCAGTCGTTATCTGCTGGACATATTACACGAGGAATGTTTATGATTTCGTACTGGGAGAAGGGCTGCTGGATTTTTGACCTCACATATGGCTTATAGTGGATATAATCTGCTGAAGTGCGATGTGTGAACGTTCCTGTTTTGCTTTTGTGCCTATTGCCTGGAACCCATGGCGTCACCTCAAGAAAACTTACCACGGCTTAATGCATTGTTTTGCTGTTTGTCGAGAATGACAAGCTTTGTGCAGTCATTATTTTATTAATGGTTTTCAGTTTTTGTGCAAGCGGGGCTTTAAATACTGCCCAGGTATTCGCGGTTTTTTTTTCCGGGACTGCTGCTAACGCATACTAATGATGAGGAAGTGTTCAATTTTAGCTGTGGTTTGAGCGCTTGATGCAATGTTATTGAAGGAATAGTGATACTACTAAAGGGGAACGGATCTATTTCAGACACAGACGTTTCATGTCTTCAGCGTATAATTCTTCAGAAGATGCTGTTTGAAATGCATACGTTTATTTACCTTCTTATCTGCTTAATCCTGAGCAGGGTTTTGGGAGAGCAGGTGCAAAGTCATGGGCACACGGTGCAAGCCAGGAACAACCCTTAACAGGGCGCGCTCCATCATAGGCCACATACACTCGTACACCAGGGCCACTTTGGCGTAATTGGAAAAACCTAGCACGTATGTCTTTTGACTGTGGGAGGAAACCGAAGTACTTGGAGTAAACCCACGTGGACACGGGGAGGACATGCAGACTCCACCCAAGGGACCAGGGGCTGAACTCTTACTGTGAGGCATCAATGCTAGCCACTGAGCCTTCCCTGTTTGCAGTACATGCATAGTGAAAATAAGCTGTGGAGGAACAATTTCAAAAATATTCAGAACAGTGAATTTGATGAGCCTTTTGAATCATCGTCACCCCGCTGGAATTGACAAAATAATAAAAAAAAAGGCAAAGAAGCTAAAGCTAGTGAGAGGCACAAGCCCACAGCCCCTGCTATATTTATTTAGCAATTAAGAAGTTTACAGAAAAAGAAAAATGAATGTTTCCGTATGGTGCCATGTGTAAATCTTAATCAGAAAGAATATCTGACCAGGCAAATTGGTTGATCCAGTCAAGCAGATTCGGCCAAGATAACGGTTTGATATCTTTATTAATGAGATGTTCTAATTAGAGCTGTGAAATTGTCACTCCTTTTGCAAAAAAAAAACAAAAAAAAAACCTAAAAACCAGTCAAGAACACACCATGAGTGTTTCATGCATATTTACTCACCCATTCATGTAGTCTGGTTAGACAGACTGCTGAGCATGCTCACTGAGTGCAAGCAGCATGCACAAACCAAGCTCGCGTTCTAGCTAAAAACTAGAGATGCACCGATTGCAAGTTTCTTGGCCGATGCCGATTGATCTGAGAATAGAGTTATCTTTCTGAGAAATAAAAATGACAGCATACAAATAATTTGTTCAACATTTCTTTTAATGAAAACTTTTTCCTTTAAAAAGAAATAATGCAGCAGATACTGGAGTGTGTCTGGATCTGTATTAACAGCAGAGTTGGCTTTAGCTTTGTCAAATTCCACGTATTTAGTGAGGTGATTTTTAAATGTCTTATTACTGATATGTTCTTGATATGTGAGGAACTAAACCACTGAAAAGATTCATCATTAGAAATGCTATAGGAAAAGTGCACTTCAAGCGCATACAGTTAAAGGTTTAACTAACAAAATTTAAAGCTGGAATTGTGTTCAAAACAGAACTGAATTGTGAATTATTGTTAGTGGATGCAGTGTGTTTGTGGCTAAATGTGTCCGGCAGGGAAACGGTTATACGAGACTACTTGGATCACACTGAAAAAACCGGCCCATTTCGGTCACTGGTCAATCGACCGATGCGTAAAACTACAAAAACTCAGGACTGAAGTTGCAAATGAGTGAACCAACTGCACCTGGAGACAAAAAACAAACAGCACTAGTTAGATTTAAGTCTGCAGTTAGATTTAATTGCTGCATGTGGCTCATTACTCTGACATCAGAGATTGGTAACCATTAAAGACAGCAACTTTTTCCACCACCTGCGAATGAAGCATTTTGCAGAATCTGAAGGTTATGATAAACTTTGTTGATGAAATGCACCGACAAGGACAGGAATGGCTCATGTTCTGAGCCTGACCATAAATCTGGTTGCGTTTTACTACCGTTTTCACTGGAATGCTTCAGATTTAGGTAAACAAAACAGATCTTTTTTTCTTTTTTAAATTCTCTTTTAATGCGACTTCCCTTGATGTCATTAGTAAGCAAGAGTTACCACCCTATAACAAGAGCAGACTAGTACAATGAAAAACGTTTCCAAACACATTTTTGAAGAGGTGAAGTAGCATCTGATTATCGTTATCGACAACATCCCAGGAAATATGGGCATATTGTTTTATGGCAGTATCACACAGCCCCAATTCGAAGTTATGCAGTGTGTTGCTTATGGCTGTATAGTGTAAGTGGAGAACTGAAGAAAACAAGAATAGGTCTGATTTCTGGGTTGCCAATATCTTATCACACAGTAGCATTTGATTCAATTTATCCTCCTCCATAATTTACTCTTCATCTGCAGCCGGTTGTCCGCGTTATTCCATGACCTCCTGAAATCCCACTCCACAAAAAAGCCACATAACCAGTGCCAGTACTCATGTGCTGTAATTAACTGGACGGATACAGCAAAGGTCGGCTCACGTCAGGACAATATGTCTACCTGTTACTATGTTCTGAATTTGAAGCACCGCTGCTGTTCTGAATGCCAAAGCGATGCATCAGACGGCAGCAACCAAACACACTTCTGTCTTCTATGGATCATACCCACTGTAAGCTGTTATAGTAGCTTTTGAAACAGCTGATCTAGAACAATAACATTTATTATTTAGCTTTTTTTGAACAATTCAACTTGAGAGTTCTAGTGAACTCCAATTAAGCCTCCGTTACTTCATAGGCCAAACTGAAGCTTCAAGATTATTGCAATAACTCGTTGGCCATTTGAACTCCATAGTTGTTGTCTTTGCTTTTCTTTGCTCGATCCAAGCAAATGGTATGACCTACAGTTGGGTGGTATGGACGTATTTTTCACCGCCATGCTCTCTGATATACGTTGCAGGGTTGTGTAGGGTGTGTAGCCCTCATAATATAATTTTCAAATTGGCATCTTATTTTCATGGTTAATTTTCTGACATGTTGTAAATAATGTACTGTAGTAATACTGTTTCTGTAGATGTCTCGCCTTAGCCAGGACATCCTCGTAAAAGAGATTTTATCTCGATGGCTTTTTTCCTGGTAAAATAAAGTTAAAATAAACAATAGGGGTGCGATGGGACGACTCTCACTGACCACAAAAAGTTCCACAAAACAGGCAAACAATAGCAGGAGTTAACAAGAAACAACACGTCGTAATACCCGTATGCCTCCCAGCCCTTAATTAATATGTTATAGAACTTAAATTTAAAAAGCCCCCACCTTTTAATTAATTCAAATTAAAGTAATGAATAATTTTTTTTGTTTAGTTATTTATTTTATATTTATTTATTTATTATTTTATTTTTGTTATTTATTTTATTGTTGATTTATTTATTTATTCTGTTATTTAATTTTATTGTTTACCATTAAAAAAAATATTTATTTTTATAGACTTGCGTTATCGTTATCTACAGACGTACACGTATTTATTTTCTCTTTTGTGCGTTGTTCTCTTGATAAACACTTGCAAAGTCTGGTGTCATGCGATTTAGTGGGTAGGGTGGGTTTACTGTGTTGTACTGGAAAACGGAAACACATGGTTAACTAAATGCACTTTGTATCTTGCGAAAGTCTGTTTCCAAATAAAAATGTTTGTACAAAAAAAAAAAAAAAATACCTGAACATCTGGGTGATTTGCTTCAGACTTAATTGTCTTTTTTGATAGGCAGTCAAAAAAAAAAATCAAAGGACTACCTCAAAGGCTTATAGACAGGGTCCACCTGTTGTTTAGTTGCCATTTCTTGTATATTTACAGATCCCCGAGTGTCAGCCAGCCCCAGAGCAGCTGTGTCATGGATTTGGGTGCATGTAGACCTGGTGTTTTCATGCTGGTCACTGTTACGTTCGTTGGAAGCAAAACAAGCAAAAATGTTTGTGTACATTTGCGCAAGAGAGTGCCTGAATGGGAGGGCGGAGGGGGGGCACAGAGTGGCCGAGCTGACTGCTTGTGTCTTATGTGTGTGCGCGTTGTATGCGAGAGCTATGCGGCACGTCACATCGCAGGCAGTGAGGAGTCGGGCAGCTGGAGTTTAAATGTGGTTAAGTGACTCTCGTCGATGCAGCGTTAGGAAGAGAGCCGGAGCCGCGCCGGCCGCCAGCATGAAGCACTCGCTCTCGCACACGATGGACTACAGGCTGATGAGTAAGTGCGCTTCAGCTTTTCACTACTGGAGAAAAAGGAGAAAAGAGTCCAAGTGTGGCTTGTGGATATCCTTTTAATTATATGAATACTGTTTTATCAGATTAAACATGAAATCATAGCTATGGGGATTATAGCCGGATAATATGTAATAAGCTGTAATATTGTCCAGTTGTAAAGAAAATGCTTATGCCTAAAATGCCATTAAGTTACTAAACTTTATCTTGATCTCAGAGAAAATACTGTCTAAACTGCTTATCAGAGCCATGTCCCATAGTTTCTGGCACCCTTGCACGTTGTATTATGTGCGACCACTCGAACACCGAGATATGAGATATGAATCTGTAATCTCCTCAGTACAGACCCTTTACAGATCCTACAGGTCGTCTCTTGTTACTCTCCTCTTCAAATCACCACACAGGACTCCTAACTGGGTTCAAGCATGTTCATTTCATTTCAGTGAAACGGGGAAGTATTCTTCACAGGGACACCAGGGGTGCTACAAAAAGTCCTATTGTATTAAATGTAAACATGGGGCTACAGGATCTTTAGTAATACCAAGGATGACCTGTAGATGGCACCCTTTATATGGGCGTAGTTTATGTTTTAATTATACTGAGTATGGCATGGTCACAACAAACAGACTCGTAATTGAGAACAGAATATGGACTGTAGTCTGATGGGCGGCCGAGGTGGTTTTTCTTATGGCCGAAAATCACATTATATAAATATCACAATGGATATCACAATTTTTTCCAGAATAGTAAAACGATTGTAAATGAAATGCAAAACTACTGAACGTAGATTGCATTCAGAAACTCTTCAAACCCTTTCAATTTTTTTTTTTTTACATTTTATTAAAAAAAAAAAAAAAAAAACAATTCTGCACTCAGTACCCCATAATTATAGAGCGAAAACAGAATTTCCGATTTTTTGCACATTTAATAAAAAGGCAAAGCTAAAATGTATGCAGACCTTTGGCAACGATTACAGTGATAGCCTGGCCACTTTTGCCATAAAGCTCAGATTGGTGGAGTGCTGCAGTCATGTTTGATCTGAAAGTTCCTTTCATCTGAGGCTCTTTGGAGCTTAACCAGAGTGATCATTGGGGTTCATGGTCACCTCTCTTACCAAAACCATCCTGTCCTAGTTGCTTAATTTTGTGGGGCAGCCAACTCTAGGAAGAATTATAGTTGTTCCGAACATCTTCCATTTAGAAAATTATGACAAATATACATATTTGGTTATAATATATTCCATTCCATTTGAGCACTTTGTTCTTGGGAACTTTCAGTGCAGAAGTTATTTTAGATCTCTCCAGATATGCCTACACAAAATCCTGTCTCTGAACTCTACAGGCAGTTATTTCCTCCTCGTGGCTTGTTTTTTAATTCAGATATGCTTTGATAGCTGTGAGACCTTGTATAAACTGGTACATGTCTTTCCAAATCCTGTCCAACCAACTGAATTTATAACAGGTACACCTCAATACAGCTCAAAGATGTTCAAGAGAAATGGGAGGTCCCCAGAGCTAAATTTCAAACCTCACAGCAAAGGGTCCATGCGAAATTTTAGTTTTTCCTTATTAATAAATTAGCAAAAAATTCTGTTTTCATTATGGGGTATTGCTGCAAATTGTTACGGGACTTCTACTACTATTTTTTTTTTGCCTGAAGTCTCAGCATAAAATGTACAAAAAAATAAAAGACTTTGAATGCCTTAGCTACGTTATAAATGCATTGATTGTTTGAACTCTTTGGTATAAATAATTTTATTACATTTTGTTACTACCAAAATATATATAAAGTACAATAAAGTTACAAACACAATCGATGTTAGAGTACTGCCCATCTTTTTTTAAACTTCCAGAACCTGTTAAGAGCAGCAAGTTATAATGCTGTTTACAAAACTTTCATCTTCTCATGAATGGCCCCTCCCTCACTGAATGTTCTCTCAACTTGGCTTTGTTTTTAGTCACTTGCTTTTCCCAGTTTATGAGCTGCAAGTGAATAAAACAGTTCCTCCACTTTTTTTTCGAATATCAGCCTCATAAGTGCAGATATCGGCCAATGCTGATCATAATAATCGGCTAAGACTTTAGTAATTAAATATGTAGCCATTAAATGTGTGTTACTGGAAGAAATACTTCAATTAATAACCAAACTAAATCCTCTTTAATCTAAATACTCTTTAGAAATGTTTTCTAACTGTGTTTGTCTTTACAAAACAAGCCACGGACTGTGGTAGCCTAGCAGTTAAGGTACTGGACTCTGGACCAGAAGGTTCAGGGTTCAAATCCCACCTCTGCCAAGCTGCTACAGTTGGGTCCTTGAGCAAGACACTTAACCCACAATTGCTCTGATTATAAGACTGTATTAACTGTAAGTCGCTCTGGATAAGGGCGTCTGCTAAATGCTGGAAATGTAAATGTAAAATTGGCCTCCTTCATTTAACATTGCATAACAATAGGGTTAAAGCTAATCAGGGGTGCGTTTCCCAAAAAGTTCTTAACGCTAAGTACTTCGTAACCTCGTACTTACAAACAATCTTAAAATTACGAGTGTTTCCAGAAAGCCTTCGTAACTGACGTAGTACTTAAACTCGTTCGTAAATGTAAGAGTGGTCTGACCCACTCGTAAGTTCTTCTTAACCTGGAATCTACGTGCAGTTATGTCTCAAAAACGACAGAGGCCATTATTTATCCTTTTAAAAATGCATTTAAAAATGCATTCAGCATACGTATTAATAAAACTATAAAGAAGACTGAATTTAAGATGATTTAAATTAATTTATTACCTTAATGTGCAATTGCATCACATAAATTACATCCAACATCAACAAAATTCCAATCCAACAGTTTAAATGATGTAGTAAGTAAACTTCTAGAACAAACAATTGTTTGCTTGTCATGGTATTTTACCAATTACCACTATCCTTTTACTGCCCTTAGTTCACTCCTCCACATATTTAATCATGGTATTTGGGTTTATTATAGGGTTGAAATCATTGTATTCACATGAAATAAAAGTTGCACTTACCTAAAAAATAATAAATCATATTTATTCATTAGAATTAATTAATTAACAAAGTTTTTTCTCAGTCTGAAAGTTGTAGTAGTAAATAAATACATAGATTGATAAGCGTACTCAAAAACTTGTACATATATAAGTAACCAATTGGAAGGCTGACAATGGTGCGCATGTGAGGAATATGGCGGCTGTCCAAAGAATACTCTTTTTAAATCAGAGACCCCGTTTGAGAAGACGCCGTAATCCACGAGGACAGTTAGTTCGTCCCAATGCTGTTCGCCGTTTAAATCTGGACATACTTGGTCTCCCTGATGATGTACTGTGTGGCAGATACTGGCTGCCTAGGGAGGAGATCATGGTTCTCCTTGGTCTAGTACAGGAGGAGTTGACAAGAAGGACGAGGAGAAATTATGCACTTAGTCTCACCATTCAGCTACTGACAACTCTTCGTTTTTATGCCACTGGTGGGTTTCTGCAGACTCTTGGTGATGCCTATGGCCTAAGCTAAGCTGCTGCATGTAAATGTGTGCATGTTGTCACTAAAGCTCTCCTGCCCCATGCACCAACATACATTACATTTCCACGTACAAGGGATGCATTGCAAGAAACCAAAATAGGCTTTCATTCAATTGGAAACATTCCTGGAATTGTTGGTGTTGTGGATGGTACACTTATCCCCATACACACTCCCAGCCTCTTGAGCTCCAACTACACCTGTCGTAAAGGCTTCTCTGCACTGAATGTTCAGGTCATATGTAACCACCAAGGCCTCTTTACTGACATTTTGGCCAAATGGCCTGGAAGTTACTCATGACTCCTTCATTTGGGCAAATTCCGAAGTGTGTCAAATGGCAAGCAGGGGTGCATTTGCTGGTGGACATGTTCCGGGTGACAGTGGTTATCCACTCCGAAGCTGTATTTATACTCCCGTCATGAATCCCCAGATGGAGGCTGAGGAGAGATATAACATGGCACACCGCAGAACACGCAGTGTTGTGGAGAGAACTGCGTTTTAGGTGCCTTCACAAGTCATCAGGAGGGCTCCGGTGTTCACCAGAACGCAGCTGTGCCATAATTGTTGTATGTGCTATGCTCCATAACATTGCAGTGCATGCTGGTATACACCTTCCTGATGAGAAGAGTGAGGAAGATGAGGAGGATGATGAGGAGAGAGAGGAAGGAAATGTTCCTGAAATATTACCAGGAATGAGGAGAGAAAAACTTTACCAGGCTGGCTGGGAAGCACAGATGCAAATCATTAGGGATGTGTTTACTTAACTTACTGGAAATAACATGTCTTTGGGATGTAAGATCTCTTTTTGTTTGTGTAATTTTTTTTATTTTAAATTTCATTTCACATATTACAAATTGTGCTTTTCAAAATGTTTATATTTTATTTAGAGTCCAACACTTAAATAAATAAATGAATGTAATGCCGAGTAGGATACGGAGCAGACCCAAACGCGGCGTGCGGGAAACAGGCGTTTATTAATTCAGACGGCAGGCAAAACACGAAAAC